>JARGYV010137279.1:0-19237 GCA_029532675.1 Ornithodoros moubata | reverse complement strand
AACCTGTTCTACTTGTTTTAAAAGTGTGTGTCGTCTAATAAGCTTCAGTTGGTAGTCAGCGGTTGTCGTGTCTGGTCCTCTCTGTCCTCGTCTTGTTTGCGCTGTTCAGCAAGTTGAGCCCTGTGTCCTGCTTTGCCCTGTCTTCCACAACACAGCAAAGCAAAGAAAAATACACCAAATAGTGCTAATGGGGGCTTCTTTAGGGCTAGCAACGGATGTATGGTTCGTTTCATGCGTCACCATGGCCTGACAGGCGCACAAACGTGTGCTAGACACTCACTAAAGATCTCAAAAACAAGGTAGCTGATTTTCACGAGTACATATATATACACGGTTGCACCAGGAGAAATAACTACTACTTTCTCATGTCGATAATGCCGATCAGATGCCCTGGATTTATGCCATGCCTGCACAGTGCACCCAAAGGGAGCAAAAACTGCCACTGTGTCAACCACGGGAGCTGAAGAAACAGAAGTGCACGATGATGGCTTGCTGTTACTGCGGGTACAGGATGCTACCGCCATACATGATTTTGAAGAGGAAGACTCTTCTGAAAGGGCCCTTCCTGCAGGAATTTCATGTCCATGTTCATGAAAACAGATTCATGTCCCAGGAGTTCAAGGTGAATTGGGTCCAGACCGTATGAGAGAAACGCCCCTGGGAGACCAGCATGCCGTAAAACCCCATGTTCTCCTGAATGCCAGAAAATGCAAAAGTAGTCTGCCACTGACTAATACCCAGAAAATTATGACCCACTTGTTTCCCCAAACAGTGATCAGAGTCGACGTTCACACATTGCAATGTGAATTGCCCAAGAAACCATATGCCAATTATTAATACCCAGGAGATTATGACCTCCTCGTATCAGTGTGGATCATATAGGTCAATATGCCATAAGAAGGGAACAAACTGAGGAGGTGCCTCATAGATCAGAGTGGGGCACTGCAACACTGCATGTTCACCTTGAACGGTCATAGTGACCCACACTGTTCCGCAAATATAGATGGATACAAATGCCCTCTGGGCACCCAGCTTTCACCATGACGATGCAGTTCACTGATATGGCAGAGGAAGATCAACCCTGCGCTCTGACTCGTGGAGCTACTGAGTAGTGCTCAAGTGTGACGCTCTGCAGAGACTGGAAGAACTAGAAAAAGAAGAGTACTGCACAGCCAACTAGAATGAACCCCAGTGTCCCCACTTAACAGCTCTTTAACTGGCCGGAAGGAGGACTTTCACATACACAATCTTTCCAACTTCCACTTTTTCTTTTATCGTGAACACAGCGAAATGCGGACAATGTCAGGCTGCAATTTTGCAGCTGACTCACAAGCGAAAAGGGTCTTTGAGCATCTACATGTTGCATCACACTAAATGCAAGAAGTGGAAAAAAATGAGCTGCTTGACTGGGCTGCCAAACCAAACTTAGGCTTTGTTACAGCACTCAAGCACGTGCACTCCAGAACATGCATCATGAACAAGTACTACTGGTTGCTTACCCAATCCTCCAAGCGCAGGAACAGAAATCGTTCTTGGGAAAGAATACCACGAAACGGCCGGGAGCTCCCCTGGTTGCCTCAAGTGGTCCAGGGAAAGGGGGAACATTCCCACGGCACAAAATTTCTGCGCCCATCAACCCCATCACTTCGTCCCCTAAATTTCGAGGCTTGCCTGTTAGTACTAACTTTCCCGGACTTGCGATCGGGACCACCTGAGTAATACGGCATGCCAGCTAATGCAGGGGAATACGGTATGCGTGCCTGCACTCCCCGCACTGGACAGCTATTGCAGGTCATTTGGTAGATGCTGTTAGGAACAGCAACAACTGCTCAGCAAGGATTGTGACTCAGATGTGTCACAATTAAATAGGGTGTGTTTTCGTGTGTTTTGGGCGTAGCAGATGAACTTCTACTCGCGTAATTATCACATCCCCTCTGTGGTGCACTTGTTTTTGGAAGAGGAAGTGTGACATTTGCACATGTAAATACAGTACATTCTGCATCTTGAACAGGAAGTGAAACTTCTACAGAGCTTAACAAAAGCTGGTGCACGTTTTGAACCGACACCAAATCACGAACATGTGCAGTGCTGGTTTACTTCGACCCAGCCAAGGAGACGAAAGTTTCATCAGGTGCTTCCCAAGTTGGGGTTGGTTCAGCTCTAATTCAGTATCCTGAATCTAGCTGCCCATGCACCAACAGCGTTAGAGGAAGTGGCGAAAAAAGGAAGAAGGAAGCCCTGGCAATTACATAGGGATGCAAAAAAAGCACACCAATTTGTCTATGGTCACAAGATAATCATCACCGACTTCTTCTAGTAACAGCGGAAAAGAGCATGGGAGATATGCCGCCACAACTGCAAGGATTTCCAATTCTGACGGCAATAGTGAGAGCGATGAGCATGCTGAGGTCCAAGTGTCTTACATCCATGTCTGCTAAGTGTCTCGACAAGCCTTACTAGTAAGTAACTCTACTCGGAACAGGCTCCAACACAACGATTCCGAATTATGTGCAACAAAAAGTTAGCAATAAATGCTACAAGGAAGCTTGAATCCCAGTGTGAAAGAGTGGAAGACACAAGCAGAGATACAAGCATGCAAGCAGCAGAGTGTTCAGTGGAATCTCGACAGAGCAAACCCTTTTACAATAAAGTATCAGGTATTACAAAGTGGAAGTAAATGACCTCCTCGTAGGCGTGAGTGACTGCATTGGCCACATCCCAACTTTTCCTTTCAACCCCACTCTTGCCACTTCCCCAGTTAGTGTCAGTTTGACTTTGTTGCCAAGTTACCAAGTGCTTCTGTGCCACGTAGACAGTGGCATGAACAAGAGGGATGTCACAGAGAAATAGGATATCCCTGTCAACATGCTGTTGAGAATAATAAGCAAAAGAGAACATGAGGACAGCTTACAAGGAGAAGCCACTGAAAGCACCACCAACAAAGCATACACACCTTCTGATTTTGTTACATCAAGGTTTAGCTGTATTTAACAAAAAAACTTAAAATACAACACTGTGAAGTTAATTCAGTCATTTGTCTGTGTTTGTAGTTTTTAGAACTATGAGCCATGATGAAGATCACTATCACGATCAGTGACAAAAAGCAGCATGACAGGAAAGAACATTTACCGTGTCCCGTACACACTACTGCCTTTTTCTGCTCTAGAGTTTGATCACAATGATGCGGCAGCCCACCCCCTCCGTCACCCCATTTAGTGAGGATTACCATACCTGGGCAAGATGTTGGGAAGCCCCGGGTCTGCTGGACCAGGCACGAATATGAAGTAAGACTTCTCAACCAGGGATGGAAATTCTCCAATCAGGGCTGCCAGCTTGCTCATACATTCTGGACCAATAAAGGTTGATGTCAAACAAGGACTCAAAGCAAAACACGCAGGAAAACATCAACATACTCAAACTGGAGGGGGCACAATAACACATGGTGCAACTAAAACGAAACACGACTGTTTCCATATCACTTACATCTACTAGTAGTCACACAGATATGTGGATGTAGAACTTGAGAAGTGGCCACATGTGGAACCAACATTCATAATAGTACATACTACTATAAATGTACTGTACAGCACCACAAGCAGTTCACTAACCATGAAAATGCAACCCCAAAAAGCCCTTTATATATTTGTAATTAGCCTCCTGCATATAGTATCCAGAGAAATGATATGTTTCACATGCTAAACAGCATCTTGCTGCCCACTCTTCCACAGAGTCAAACTTGTGGAGCACTTGAGCAGAAATTTAACGTGACAAAACAAATCGGCTTTGGACAGGTGAACAAATATAGTTCTGTGGCACTGCTGGAACCAGACGATGAGAAACTCGTGTAAGACTTGGCACCAGCCGAAGCTGTAGAACTTCCTCCACGTACCAGAAGCCACAAGAGCATGACAGAGGCTTATCAAATTCAAAAGGCTGGGAAAACAGCAATGAAGCATGAAGAGGATGTTTCTAGGAGAAGAGAAGGTTCGAGGAGTTGTGTGTTCTCGATATAGGCTGCACTCTCGAACTGGACATACTGGTCTAAAGTTTTTCCGAGAGGGTTGCCGAATGAAAAGCTATGACACACACCGATATCAAAAGTCTAGTTTGTCAGAGTTTAGAGCAAGGCAGACTCCGTTGTAAAAACCGTAACAAAGCAAGCCTCCAAGCCTTGGACAGCAGAGGAAAATACAGAAAGCAAAACTGTTGCAGTGAAATTAAATAGAATGGAATCTAGGGAAATGAAAATCCCTTAACAGAATTGCCTCTTAAACGGAACAGAACTCACAGAATTGTCCTGTTTTGTATTCGTACTATATAATGTACGTATACATTTTTGGTAAATGTAATACCCGACAAATGAAACACATTTCTGTCGTCCCCTCAGGTTCCCTTCAGAGAGATTCCACCGCACGTGCAGACGTACAGTATATTCAAGAACAGGGCAAAGTCTTCACGGTGAAAAACGTAGCTCGCCAACACTGCTGGGACAGACTAGGCTGTGAGAGCTTAAAATAAACTAGAACGTGGTAAACAGAGTTACCGCAAATCAAATGTGGCTTCGCCCTCAAAGAGCGATCGGCTATGGGGGCCTTGAAAGAGAGGCTGCCCTTAAGGGGCTGCCTATTTTTGACTTTAAAATAAGCACACCTTCAGTCAAAGTTAAAACGAAAATCTTGTCCCCCACTAATAGCACCCATGTAGAAACTCCTCAGACTCAGTTGGGTATCTGGCAGTTAGTGTAAGATTACAGTGTTCTACCCCAAGGTGTTTGAAAACCTCGGACCATGCTAGGGAGAAAACAAAGTGGTTCTGGAGAAGGAGGAGCACAAGCAAATCTTTGTTAACTTTGACGATACCGCATGCATTTCGGGACAGATTAATGTATGACACACGTAAGTCAGAACAGCCATCAATACATAAGCAGTTAAGGACAATTTAAAGAAGTAGTAGTTTAAGAGAAAGAACTTGCTCTCATCTTCAGCATGGAAAAGTTTCAGCTCAACTAGCCTCATCACTAGCCTCTGAGCATCGAGCAACAGCGTTATCTAATTTGAATTTGACAAATGACCGCTGGTAGTACTGTTATTTTCATGGAAAAAATATAGTATGTTATTTCACACTTGAAAAGAAGCAAAATGAACTCATCCACTGGGCTTTGTGATGTTCCGTTCTGAACGTTCCAGTTAAACAGCTGTAGAGAGGACAGCTTCCTTTTTTCCAACTTTACAACAGTATAATCTATAAAGTGATGTTCTCTCAAAGGTAATCTTTTTTTTAGCCCGTAACCTGTACGGTATAACATTTCCCTAAGCGAGTGATCCCCCAGAAGCGAATATTTTGCACTAAAAATTACCAAAACCGCTACGTGGTGCGTTTTTAACATATTTTTGTGACGGAGCAAGAAGGGGTGTCAAAAAATGCCTGGTTGTTGGTTGTCTCAAAAAGGCAACTTTTAAAAGTTTTATATTTCATCAGACCACCATTCCAACATCATACTTTTACACCATACAATAAAAGTTTGCTTATATCGTTCCTAAATACCTTGCGATTTTTTTTCGCAAAACAGCGTAGTCATCTGGCTGAACAGGGTTGACCAACAACAGAAATACATGAAACAACAAGCGAGAACACATTTGATTGATAAATGTCAGCAGCATGAGGCCAATTAACTACAGTAGACATTTACATATGTAAAACAGTGCACTGCTTTGCCTTGTTTTGTTCATCTGTATTTTTGCATACTGTGCATCAAAGTCTAGTTTCGTCAAAGGGACAACAGAAAAAAGGTGAGCGTAAAAGCACAGGTCAAAAGACATGTTTTTACGTTCAGTGCTTGTCCCTTTTTCTGATGAATGATAGCAGCTATTGTGTAAAGCTAGTGAGGTTGTAGACTAGTAGTGGCCAATAGCCTAAAAGAATGCAAAGGCTACTCTAGGGCGTATCGGACATGGTAATGCAAATGGTTGGTCGGGTAGATAGCACACGACTATGTGCGAAATGCTTAGCAAAGAGCTATTAGAACGAGAAAATAATATACTGGATACAAAAAAAAAAAAAAGAAAGTGTGGTTCTGCATTTCGACTATGCCGAAAATTGGACTGTTGTCTATGCATCTGAGATACAGAGCTACCATTGGCAAAAATAATAATTTGTGAGTTTACGTCACGAGACAACTATGATCATGAGCGACGCTACAGGTTAGGACTGCGGATCATTTAGACCACCGGGGGTCTTTTGATGTGTGCCGGAACTCTCCCACACACAGTGCCAGTAACATTGGCAAAAATAAGC
Source organism: Ornithodoros moubata (assembly GCA_029532675.1). Classification (NCBI taxonomy): domain Eukaryota; kingdom Metazoa; phylum Arthropoda; class Arachnida; order Ixodida; family Argasidae; genus Ornithodoros; species Ornithodoros moubata. Next base: position 12,943 of record JARGYV010137279.1, on the reverse strand, counting down.
AAGTCCAAATATTTACTTGTGTCATGAACTCCCCCTCGACCTCTCAATGTTTCGTCGTTTTATCCGACGACTTGTGTCGCGACACCTTAACAACTCATTCGGTGGTCAAAAGGTACAGTAACTTCCACGTGAGGCTGGTCCTATATACAGCCCATGCACTTATGTTTCAGACTGTGCGAAAGCCCATTTTAAAAATTGTTTCCAATACTACAAACTAAAGAAGAAAACTCATATCAAAAAGTAGTTATACAGTGCACCAGAACACAGAAAGAACACATGCGACAGTGTTGAAGGCATTGTTAAGCATAGTGCTTTGGTCCCCAGTCCATAACCTACGGCCTTCTGTATTTGAAGCTATACAATGCGCTAAAGGTATCGTTGAAAAATTATAGTCAGAGCTACCAAATGTACTTGTACTTCACATCCCACGCAATGAAGCAGAAGTCTTTTCAGACAAGAGCAGAAGTCTTTTCAGACAAGAACATAAAATGGCTCGATCCTGGTGCTAGCAATCCCATAAGTTCAATCGTCCTATACATGAACGAAACAGGGCAAAAAATATAGAAGAGACAGGGCACAGGCAAGCTGGTTCGGCATGATGACTAAAAACCAGAGGCACGGACGGAATCCCAAAGGGAGGGATAACAGAAGCACCTCAAACTTAGCAAAACATTTATTAAACAAGTGCCACCATGCTTATATCACAAAGTACCGACCGATTGGGATCAAGGAAAGAAGGGACGAATTACTTACAATGTTCCCACGGCTACAACCCTCAAAAGACTCCTGTAGAAGCCTGATGCATCTGTTCCTCTCGACAGTGACGACACGTGTATCACCAAACAACGGTTCACAATTCCTATGCTCAGCTAAGTGGGTGACAATCTTAGAATAGGTGTAACACTTTTGAACTGAAAGGGAATGTTTGTGCAACCTTTCGTTAACGCATCATCTGCTACGGTCCACATACACAAAACCACAACTGAAAGGAATAGAACATACAGTGCCCTCCTTAGGTTCCACAAACTGCTTTCCACAAACTACATGCCACAAAATACTTATATAAATACAGAATATTTGCTTCTGTGGAATTATCTAGTGCAATACTATATATACTATACAAGCTACGGGCAAATAGAAGATTGCCTTTGAGAGAACATTACTCCCTAAGTTATACCGCTGTAAATTCGGAGAAAAATAAGCCGACCTCTCTGCAGCCGTTTACTTGGAGCCACCTATGTTCGAATGGAGCGTCACAAGGACCTGCAGATGAGATGCATTGCTTCTTTTCAGGTGTGGAACATATATCTTTTAGAACAAAAATAAAAAAGTACGACACGGAGGTCATTTGTCGACCTTAAATGAAATTACCCAACAAGCATAGTCACTGCCTCTATTCGAACACGGAGGACAGCAGTCGCACAATATGAATTTACAGTAATGTACACGAAGAGACTCTGCTTAGGCAATGCCATGCACACCACATACTCCCTTGCAAACGACAAAAGAAAAGGCAAGTATGCTAAACTACTTCCAGTTGGACGTAATCAGGGTTGCTGGGCCAAAAACGTAAGAAGTTGCCAACAATGTTGGAAAAAGTAGCCAAAATTACTCTTTTTGTGCATGTGTGTGTAGTGTAGCCAGCATCTTAGATGCACTATGAAGCAGCGAAGGAGATGAAGAAATATTATCCTCTTTTTTCTGTTTCTTTCTCTTTTTTTAGTAGTAGATGTGACACGATGAACCGCGGTTATAAACCGGTTGCACAATAGCAGCCTACCATTTGTTTAGAAGGGCAAGAGTAGTGATTCAGTGTACGGTCTATTTACTCACGTGGTAACTGCAGGAAGAGAGGTGGAAATAACTGCATACAATACGAGCGGCGCATACGGAAAATCACATAAACTGTTGAAAAATATATTACATCTGCGTTCAGCTTGTCACTACGTGCTCAGTGGGGAGAGAAGCAGTGTCAAAGCAGACAAACAGGCATTCGAAACAGAGAAGCACCCTACTATGAATTGAACGTGCACAGCTGATGAGGCATTGGTCACCCATAAACCAACTAAAATTGCCATGCGTTTCCAGTCCCACAGCATTTTTGAACATTCAACCACACAATAGTGCTCCAGAAGGAATTGTGACACGAGAAATTCCCGTAAACTTCACCGTCAGTGTGCTGTATTTTGGTGTCAGCATGGTGCCATGGATGATGATTAGTACCTGTTTGGAACTAGCTAAAGAAGCCAGATAGTAGCTGTGGTGCCATCGCCCGAACTGCGGCACCAAGACACTTAAAAAGTGCCAAATTTGGCTGAAGGTAGCCAAATATGTTCACCCTGGAAGCAATATTAGTGGCAACTGTACCTTCGGGAAAAAGGCTATTCATCGCTATGTGTTTTTTTGTTACCCAGTATTCAGCTACAGTGGCACAGTGCACTAGACAGCACACTGTATCACGCACCATCAAAAAACAAAGCTGTGATAAATATAGAAACTACAAAGAAGCCTTCTTGAAAAGTGTTCTCGATGACAGGCAGAGCACAAAACACTTGAAGGTGATAACGACCCTGACCTTTGAGCACCGCACTGTCACCGTATCCTGTCGGTCGGGAGAGGAAATTTCCGCAAAGCACAAAGCAAGTCGGGGGCATCGTGGAGTAACCAGCAAACAGCACCCGAAGCTTCTCAAACACCTGCGACGTATAACAGTGATATTTAGTGCTTTTTGCTGCTCTGAAACTGAACGGCACAGCACAATATGCACAGGTTCAATGATTCTGTGCCCCATCTCCAAAACCACCAACGAATGTTCCTTGATGTCTGTTTTGGGAGACATCAGACACAAATTCCGTTCTCAGTGAAAACAACAGGTGGACAGGTATTGTTAAACTACCGTAGCTAGTTATGAAAAATAGTTACAATAACGGTCTACATTATGGTTGTGCAGAGCCCCGAGCACTCCAACACGTGTCCAAACTATACCCAAATTTCTTATACACAATAACGAAACATCACCTGGGCTGACATACGTAGAGTTGAACTCATTTATAATGAATGCCTTTATAATGAAAAGACTGTTGTAACAAACATTTTTTGCGGTCTGTTCAGGCGCCCAATGTATATTTCAATGTATATTTCCGACATTTATAACAAATTCCATTATAACAAACGTACCAACGTAACAAAGTGATTTTGCGGTCAGCTGAGCAAAATTCGTTACTTTTACAACAAAGGTTTGCAACCAAATGTCGAATAGCAATGTTCTTGACAGCGCTTCTCATTCCGATGCATCACACATGGCATCATGTGATGACGGTTCCGCGCGGGTCATAAATGGCAGGGAGGGAGAACAAGTGTTCATCCTTCGGGCATTTGTCCAACCGCGTGGCCAGTTCACGTGTGTGCAGCACATTCGAGATCCACTGGCCTCGACTGTGATCCGCTTCTTGTGGGAAGGTTGTAGGGAATGCATAAGATCAGAGTCTTTTCAGGAATAGAGGAAACCGGTGCCATTCACAAGCATACACGCTGTTAAGAGACATTCATCTGCACTAGACTGTAGTTATTACGGCGCTACTGCTATCCGACTGTTGGCCATGACTTCAGAAACCCTAAAGCGCAAGCAGTTCTCTTTGGTTGACAAGTTAGGTGTTCTTCGCGTGGATGATGCTGGAAGGAAGAAATGCGACGTGGCGAAAGAATTTGGGATCAGCGCGGCGAACTTGAGAACATACGTAGTCTTCCAGTTGGCTATGACTTTAACAAGAAGGTGTGGATGAGTAGGGTGACTAGGCAGGGGTGGGGGATCTTGGCTTCCCTATGAGTGGCAGTTGAATGTCTACTGTAGGTTATCCCATCTTAGCATAGCAACCAACGTACGAGGTGTGATATTTTTAAGCAGCGAGCAGATAAAAGGTGTGCTTTGTTCACAGCAACAAAGTTCTACCAATCAAAAGGATTGCCAGCATTTTAAGGCATTTTTCTTTGAAACATCCTTTTTAACAAAGTTACCTTTACAACGAAGATTTTTGGCGGTCAGCTGAAGTTCGTTACAAAGGAGTTTGACTGTACTACATAACTATCACAACTACAAAGGCTAGAAATATCAGCATGTGAAGAGGAACACAAGACAGCAGATACAAAAAGATGGAACCACACCTTGTGCTGGTCCAACCACACATCCGAGAGGAACACCATCATGGCATCCTGGTTCGCTTCCTCGGCCTCACGAAGCTCAGCGGACAGCCTTGCGGAGCGTTCGCGAGCACCGCCGAAGAAGTTGATGCTGCCAAAGTATTTCCTGAAGAAATCGTCCAGGTAAGGAGAAGAAAAACAAATATCAATGCGATACAATACACCAAGCAATATAACATCAGTCTGAGTCATTCCACTTGGAATTTTTTTCCGCAACAATCGGAATAAATTCCGAAAGGTCCAATGCCATACAGATGCAGTCCATAATAGAGAACCATGTCGTGGGATTCTTACTGAGTAGACATTCCGCTTTCGGCTGGAGGCAGTCCAATTGTCTGTGCATGGAAGACACCATCATCGTACCGTCCTTCGGCTAGCACAAAGCAGTTCTCGGTGAAGAGTCCACCGGTAAAACTCTGTCATGCATACGTTAAGGAATTCAACAAACACCACGCAAAGAATCACTAACAAGGATCTTGGCATGAAGGGGAAAAGAAACAAATTGTTTGTTTGTTTTCAACACATCTCAAAACCAAAGTTTGTCTGGCATCATCACTCAGGTAATATCTGATATCAATGACAAGCAGGGCTCTGCAAAGTATTCAACATTTCAAATACAAATCGAGTACATCTTCGCAATATTTGTATTTGAATTACATTCATCTTGGCATATTTAAAAGAAGGGGAAAAGGAAGTATCATATCTCAGAAAGCTGCAACCCATCCCAAACACAACTTCTGACAATGATATTAATGTCATCCCGGTCATAGTGCTACCACACAACAGTGGAAGAATTCTTTACACAGCGGGCCAACATGGCCAGGTTTCTTAGAAGAAATCGGAACACTGAGCATTCAGTCAAACTTAAAAGCAGCATTGACACTGACCTTATGCAGTTACATAAGAAGCGTGCAACTAGTAATCAAATACAGACACCAGGACGAATCGACCCAATAGGATACAGCTTGAGACAAGTCGACTTCAACTACTCCAGTAGTGTCTTCCATATGGTACTTGCCCTGCAACAACAAAACAAAAACTGTCTACATTACTGTGGATGTATCTTGTTCTACACATTCAGAAATGTCCTTCGCTTTTTTTTTCTTCAGCTAGCTTCTATCGAAAACCTCAAAACCACAAACCCAAACCAAAAGGCAGCTAACATACAATATACACATATATATTTTTCTCAGTCTGACACCTCATCTCTAGCTCTCCCAGGCTACGGCTTGTGCATCGGATGTATCATAGCAATCGGACAAGCTCTGGTGGCCCGGACTTGTGTACAGCAAGTAACGACTGAGACATATAAAGCACAAAGGGTGAAACCTGTCCCGTTCTTGATGCACATCTGTCATAATTTACCACAGGACGAGCTCGGGACTAAACGGATGTACTTTCGAAAGCTTGCCACGAATGAGCTGCCACTTGCTGGGACACCTGAAAACACAACAGACACCTCCAAGGACTATCAAAACCTCTCAAAGTCTCATCTTCTTGGGTCAAATGCTTCTCCCCAAATTGCTGGAGATTAAGCAGAGAGAAAGAACAAAGGGGACAATGACAAAGTAGTCTGTCAAACACTTTCTTACACCCTTTCTTACGGGTCTGTTCTGATCACTGTAAATATACAGTAGCTAGTGTGCACTTTATTTTTTCTGTCCAGATGAGGTGGCATACATGCAGGCAAGCTGGTGGATGAACTCCATTGCAAAAACGTCATAGTTAGGGAGGAGCAAGGAAGCATGAAGACCTCAGACCTCTGTAAAGTGTAATAAGAGCCCGATCAAAGAGCCCATCCATTTTCCGAGAATTTGGGAGACAAAGGTACAGTGCTCTTTTCCAAGCCACACTCAGGGCAACAAAGTCTGATCATGTTGAGGTGTGCGAGCCCTACAAAATCCTTTTCTGTTTTCTCTTTCCGCATACAATGTTGTTTGTGAACAAGAACTTGACAGAAAATGTAGCTCAAGAGCCATGCAACTACTGTCAAACCCCGTTTTACGGACCCTAGATTTATGAGCTCCCTAACTTTATGAAGCCTCAATAACCAAGCCAAGAACAGACTATCGCAGAGCCTCAAGTACCCAATTTATGAACAGGGATGGCACATCAACACAACTAACATGAACATCATCTCTTCTGAAGAGGGTAAACCGTACAGAAAGCATGATGCAGATAAAATTACCTATTGGGATTGTTTAGTATGGCGCAACACATAACTACGGAGTGCTTTGCCAAATGAAACTTATCTTAATGAATTTCCTGCAGTTTAAAGTTTGTGGCATATATGGTTATTCCATACGACACATAATTACACCAACAAAGAAGAGAGACAGTGATGACACATGCAGATTCGCCGTTCCAAAACCTCTTTCGAGCCAGATCTACGAGCTGTTGATTGAAACTCGGGAACAAACAGGATTCAGCCCAGACTAGTAAAAAATTGATTCGGAGGAAAAGAACCATAGATATCAAATTCAACCTGTAATCTTAAGACTGTGCACATCAGACACATGTGACACCAGCGTGGGTCACAACAATCTTTTGTACAGTGGTTACGCTCATTGAAAACCAACCTCCGTGAGCTGAGTGATCATTCCGAGGATGACCAGTGTTTGCTCCCCTCCAGCCGTGCCCAGCAGGTGCTCTACGGGGCGTAGGGTGAACGTCCCTTCCCTGGCCAGAGAATCGGCTCCAGAGAACAGGGGGTGGCGGACAGTCCTCTGGTGCACTAGCTTGTACCTAGAGTGTGAAGTTCAAAGCTTTACATTAGAGCTCTCTATTCAACGTTTAATCATTTAAACAGCTTCTTAGAAAACGACTTCTTTCTCTTTCTTTCTTTTCGACAACGTTTTTGTTTTCACAAACGAGTTACGGTTCGGCAAGTTTTCTGTAGACCTTCAAGATTATGAGGAGCCCCTTGTTGCACTTTTTCCCGTAATACTGGAATGAAGCATAGAAACATCAAAATGCTAAAATCCTCCCAACTGTAGTAGATGAGCCAACATTCCTCTACAAGATGAGCAAGACAAGATCTACAACAACAAGATGAGCCAACATTCCTCTATACTGATCTTTGAAAGAAATTTCCAAGGCCTACACCCAAGTTCCATCGCCCAGATGCATACAGAACCAAAACATTTAGTGTTTTCTTGAAACTTTTGCGAGCTGGCTATGCTTCAAACTGTAAAAACTCATGACATTTGTTTGTCATCAAATGTATGGTGATACTGTACACGCTGCTTAAAAGCAATAACAACAAAACATGGACTAACATAGCAAGGTATACCTTTAAAATAGTTAAAAAGCAATAAATAAATTATCAGATATCAGAAATCATGCACTTCTATGACACACGTACGAAGCCAAGTCGTCTTTTACTACACTGAACACTGACAACCAAGCATGCACCAGTCACAGTGATCGTACATGATCAAAATTAAGAAATGGCAATGGCATCTCTCTATCTCAACCCCTAAACGCCGCATTCACACGAAGACAAACCTGATCGCAAACTGTCGACCACACAAGAGATAATACCTACGAGGAGGAAAGCCCAGGAGTAAAATTCAATCTACAGAATCCTTTCTTTGACAAACAATCTACGAATGCTACCCACCTTTCCTGAAACAAGAGGGTCTTAGATTCCGCATTCCCAAAGAGACGTGGTTTCGGAAGTCCTGCAAACTCACGAGGCACAAACTTCTTCCTTTCAGATCTGGAAAGATGGGAATAGGAGCCTTCAACTACAAGGTACATTCATCAAGCTGTTTCACAGGCCATTTAAAAATCGTGCTTTCTGTGAACATTTGGCAAAGTCCATGAGACAACATTTATCGCACAACAGGTGTACTGGTTTCACACAACGACAAGCAGTCGTAAGATGTACAGACTCCACTAAGTGAAGGGTTCCCCTTCCACCCCCCACCCATCGTACGTAATGTCTGCTCATATTTTCTGCCCTATGTCATATTTCCTGCAGCAATAATACCCAGAGCTGTAAAACATATTCAAATATAATGTAATTAAGTTACAGTTACAAGACTCTAAAAGTAATCAAACTGCAGAAAAAGTTACTGAGATTAAAGTGTAACACAGGTATGGTTTACAGCTACTCCAGAAAAGTAACTAAGTTATTTTCCAATTACTTCAAGCTTTATATGTACATTCAAGCTAACACCAAAACAAAATGCTTCTTACGCACCATTAAAATAAGGTTATTAATAAAAATAACTACCCATACCCATAATACAATCAAGTGAATCACAGTCAGAGAGTGAAACTCGTATCATTCACAAGTAATGCAAAAGTATCGTTGTGATGATTGGTGCTGACTAGCAATCGTAAATGTGCATCGGATGCACACCAAGTCACAAATGAGAACGCACAAGCAATTGACATTTACTGACTAGACTGACTAAAATTAGTAAGTATTCATGAACACTGCTTAATGCAGGTGGAGTATACAGCATAAAGAATATGTAAAAAAAAAAAAAAAAAAAATCAGCGGAACAACTTTTTTTTGTTCTGGAGGTGGAACTACTCGATATATTCAAAATCGTTCAAAATTGCAGAAATCGAGGCTTTCCAGAATGGAGCAGCCCGTTTCATTTCTGGCAATTCCAGGCATCCTTCTAGCATAACATCAGTTAAGTTTTCTCTTGGTCTCACCAACCTTCATGTTTGTCGGAAATTTCGCTGCTTATGTTTTTCCATAAATTCTTATATTGCCCCTCTTTTCTTATTCCTGCTCCATACTTATCTTCCAGACTTGATCACCTTACACGTCACCCTTTCCAACTTCTTATGTCATTCTGTGCAGTTTTCCCGTTCATTTTTTCCACATACCATCAATGAGTGGAATGACCTTCCACAGGCCGCTAGTCACCGTTTCCGATACTTTCAGCTACAAGTGGGAGCTTGCTTCATTTCTTCATATAAAGCGATTCTTATGTTTCGCAACATGTTTGCAGTGCTATATTTGATGTACATGCACATAATATGTACTTATTTTCCTCCCTCGTGCACTGCCCAGTCGGGCTTTTGAGGTACTGTCAACGAATAAATAAACTGCATAATCCATATAGTTTAATTAATGATGTTTCGTGTGGGTATTTTCTACTCTGTATTTTGTGTCTCCTAAAACAAATTTCAGCGATTACCAGTGAGCAGTTGATTTTGCATCAATTCTTGCTACCTTGTTGTAACGACTCACAACAAACATTATGCACAAATTTGCCTGGATTACCGATTTGCGAAGAGATTTTGATCTCAATGATGTCAAATTTGTATGCGGGGAGTAGCTGTTCCATAAAACTGACTTAACTGGGTATGAAAAAAGTAAAGGATACGAAATGTTTGTGTGATCGTATATGGCCGAAGTAAAGCACCTCGTGCGGAAGCAGCCAAATGGAATCCAAAATATCGAAGGAGTCACCGGTTACAGTTACGGAAATTTGAAAGTTGTTAGGTGTTGTAATTAATTATACAAAATGTAATTAATTACAGTAACTTAATTACATGTATTTAGTTACTTCACATCTCAAAATAATACAAGAAAAGGACTGAAAAAATCAAGTTGCAGGTGAAGAGTAAAGTAAGTTTGAGGAAAGCTACATGCCAGCATGAAGACTGACTGGATCTAAAAACAATTCTTGAGTTTTTTGTTTTTGATTTCCCAGTTCCCCAAATTTCACGGGTTACGTCTGGCACCAATTCAGACATGCAGAGATTCCACTACAACTGAGCTTTTGTTAAATAAAAGGGGAGTTCAGCTAATTTGTCAGTAACAGTACTGATGTAGGGAAATAACCAGAATCACTCCCAAATTCTGAATATTGGAGGGCCACCCCTAAATACCCCGGCCACTGGGATAAAATAATAAGAAAAACTCACTGATACGTGAGAGCAGGAACAGAAAATGCGTCGATCACTTCAAGCAGTTTCTCCTCCTGTCCGTCATCCGTGTCCGAGAGCTGCTTGATACATCGGACCAGCGTCTGCTTGTCAATGTGAGCGGAGTTCAGCGTCTGGCTCTGCACCCAGGATACGATGCTATTCAACAGCGCTGTCTGCCTGCCTTCATCCTGCGATTCCAGCAATTCCTGCAGGTAACGACTCGCCTCACTGAAAGAAAATAAAACTGTTCTGCATTCACAGCTTGACACAGTCTCACACAGCAAGCGACATGCTGCACAGGCGATCAAACAGCAAAAAATACTTTGTGTTTGTTGGCGCTAAAGAAGTTGCGAGTAGTAATTTACCCGCGTAGCGAGAGGCCGCCGATTTGAAACTTGTTGATAATCTTGCTCTTTAACCTCGACGACATCTCGTACGCAGTCTGTATGCAGCCAAATAGCGATACACAAGAAATTTGCTGCAAAAAAATAACCGCCCAACAGAAAACTTGGCCTTCACAACACCATCATCTTTCGATCAACCCGCCGAAACGGAAGTCGGTTCAACGAGTAAGAGGAAGACGTCTGTAGAAAAGTTGGTGGAAGTCTCACAAAAAGGGTATTTGTAAAGGCTTGTCCCAGTGTAAAACAGTAACAGACATCACAGAAAACGCAATTTACAGCTGAATAAATACCACACCGCAATACGAATCCGCCAATATAGGCTACGTCACACTTTCATATCCAACATAATCCAACTGAGATTTCCGGTGATGACGACGGTACCGCACTGCATGTCTTCGCTGCGATAGAGTAAGCTGTCAGTGCTCAACACTATGTCAAATTACAACCAAAACCAGGATTACTACTATGACTGGCCAAACCAGCAGCAGCAACAGCAGCAGCAGCCTTACTACGACATGTCGCAGCAAGGCTTCGGCAGCGACCCACAGTTCGGCACCTTCGACTACTCTTCCCCGGGTCCAAACAGCGGCTACGGCGATGCTTCGGCCTACATTGGCGGTTCGTCCCAGTACACGGGAAGCATTCTCACGCCAGACTCTACCTTGCCTCCAACGTACGGCGACGCGAATGGCATAGACGACGACGACTTCGAAAATGAACCCCCTCTGCTCGAAGAGCTGGGCATAAACTTCGACCACATCATGCAGAAAACCGTGGCCGTTCTCAACCCGATCAAGGATCCGGACGCAGTCATCTTGCAAGAGACGGATCTTGCGGGGCCCTTGGTTTTCTGCATGGCATTCGGAGGCTTTCTGCTGCTCTCGGGGAAAGTACATTTCGGCTACATCTACGGCATCGGTGTACTCGGCTGCATCGCCATGTACTCGCTCCTGAATCTTATGAGTGCGTCTGGCATTTCGGTCGGATGTACGGTCAGCGTCTTGGGCTACTGCCTCTTGCCCATGGTGGTCCTCTCGGGCCTGTCCATTTTATTCTCGCTCAAGGGCAGCGTCGGGACCTTCATGGCACTCGCGGTCGTGGTCTGGTGCGCGCTGTCAGCGTCCAAGCTGTTTGTCACCGCATTGGCTATGGACAGACAGCAGCCCCTGGTCCTCTATCCCTGCTCCCTTTTGTACGGCGTCTTCGCGTTGCTGACGATATTTTAGTGCTGCAAGAGAACAGTAGGTCACGAATGTTTTTTTTTTTTCATGTCGACGTGTACTTCGTTGTTGTTTTTTTCTCTCTAGCTTGTCACATGAACTGCGTGCAGAATCCCCCATGGCCTGTATAGCTTTTTGTGAAGTTGTAAAGTCAGCGTGGAAAGAGTTTTTGTACCAATCACGAACCCATGTACAGGGTGAACACGCAATAAAGCTGTACTTGATTGTAGCGAGGGAGTGCTGACAAAGGCAAGAACATGTAAAAGTATGTACCATAATTTTCTTTAAAAGAAAACTTCATGGGCTTCTACTTGTTTGTGAATTCAGGGTGAAACTGCGCCTCGTTTCATCAGGTTGGCAGGCTAATTGACCTGTAATGACCTGGACCTCTTCCACATTGTGAACGGTACATTGTCAGGGTTAGGATGTGGATATCCAACCCGATACATGACAAGTACCTCGAAACGCAAGATCTGCTCGGCATGCAAAATAGATATGTACAAGTGTCCTTTAAACTGGCAGTTTCTGCAAGGACTTAGGACATTAAGCTGTGTTTCACTTACTTTAGATGAGCAAACTGTTTTCTGCTGAAAGTTTTGACCTTTCATTAAACATTAGTTGGTGCGACATCGTAAAAATGGTTGGTATATCTTCTGCAGCGTGTATGTTAGCCCATAGTAATCTACATATCACATTATAAGGGGCCGTCTAACTTTTCGTAAAGGTGTTTCAGTTCAGCAAAAGAGGAATTTATAAAATTCAACGATGAGTGCAAAGTGACATTGCAGGAACAAAAGAAGAAAGCTGCCAATAAAGCTGAGGTGGTGCTGCATATCTAAACCTTGCATTTGCACTAAAGGGAGCAGATTAAAAAAAATATATATATAAAATCTTTAGCAGGGATTTTTTTTCCAGCTACATTAAGTGAAGACGCATTTCGGAATGGACCTTTCTGACAAAATTTAGCACTTCTGCTGCTGTAAGACGAGACAGGGCAAATAAAGTGAAGACAAGATGGTACACAGGAACCCGAGACAGGGAAGAGAAACATCACCACGAAAACAAATTCTCTAACACATTTATGTATTACACAAATAATGTGTGTTGGATACTAAACAGCAAGTGGTGGTGGTGGTGTATCGTTAACAGGGGGAGGCGTGCGGTCTGCCTGCCAAGGCTGGCGGCATGTTGCACGCCTTTAGTGTGCGTCCTGGGCCGACT
>JARGYV010125942.1:0-10347 GCA_029532675.1 Ornithodoros moubata | reverse complement strand
GATGTAGTACACGGTTTGGAACACAACTTTCAGCGGACCGAATGTGGTATCTTGCCTAAATTTTGACTGTGAAGTTCTCTATGACTCTCAAGAACTTTAGCACCTTGTGTAGAACAACGCTGTATTCGAGGTCCAAAGTGAAAAGGAGAGTAGATGCAAAAGAATGCGAGTCTGTTCCCATAAAAGGTCATCGTCATACCTTAAATTACACACCAGAGGTAAAATAAGTACACAAGGTACATTCACTTTCGTCCGTTTTGGATCAATCAGATCTAATTTAATCAAAATATGCACTGGTCATAAAACTCCGCGATACATGTCAAGAGGTCTGCAGCGCTAAAAGGAACGTGAGAGCAAGTGACCTGCCGCGCAACTCCACTCCAAACAGCTTCCGTTGGGTTCGAAACCAGACGCAGCGGACACCTCCCCTTACCTCATAATTCAATGCCGACAGACCTGGCCGTGGAAATCCTATGTCTTGCAAATATCCTGAATTGCTGGACCACTCCACGCACAGAATGTACTGAAAGTTGGGTGCAATACGGGTGGGCAGATATATCGAGGCCACTTTTGTAGTTCGCAGCAGGCGAGGACAGCAGACACAAAGAGATAAGACGCCTGAAGACCACCCCTAATGCACCCAACACTTAGTACACTGGGCTGCTTGGGGCACCTCATGAGATATACGGTGCCTCTCTATATCCTTCTCGGCAGTGTCGCATACCAGCGACGTTCACAAATGTAGCCATACCAGACGAAATCTTTCCCTGCGACGGCGGAAATGCACTGTGCACTGGTCAGCAACAAAAAGTGAGACAGTCACGCCTGTTATGTGCAATGCGATCCGCTGTGGTGACAGCTGTGCGCATTGCGTATACTGTCTGAAACCGACCCTGTTTGGCAGCTTCCACAAATCATCGCGTTCCTTTTAACGATATGCGGAACTATCTACGACGACTATTACGCCCTTTTCCTTGGCATCGATCAATGTAATGAATCGTCTGTATTTCAGGAACAAAGTGCCTTGCAAGAACCAAGAGCTCAAGATCACCCACAAGAATGAATGCGCCTTTTAAAATGCTTACTAAATGATCAGTGGTCGGGAGGCCGCTCGGGAAGCTTGCTTCGTTTCTCTCGTAAGTTGGCTCTGACGAAATTTCGGAAACACTTTCATAATCCGCTTATACATTTCTGTGAACCCTTTTTTACAGTTGTGCACACTAATCCCGAAGACATGTATTACATTTGTTACAAAGCTGGATTCGTCTAGTGTACACAGAAAGAGTATATCGTGTACTAAAGGATGATAATGTATCTGGTAGCCTGTATCTTTGTCAATCCTATTGAATTGAAATTCGCGACAGGATCATCGGATGTAAACTAATAACGAAAGGGAAACGGATTAAGAGATAAATGAAGATTAACTATGAATGCCACTACTGATGTGCCTTCGCTGTGTCTCCGGTGCGTTGGGTAGTATTATGTTAACGTAGTCGTCGTTATGTATGGCGGAGTGCACTACCTTTCGGAGCATGAACAAAGCGGTAATGCTCGATGATAATCATGATAAAATCACACGTAGAGAAGCTAAAGAGGGATTCCCATGCACAATGGATTGCCAGCCGGCTATTGAGGCTAGTTGGTATAAATGGGGATGAAATGTTCAGCGAGGGCGTCATCTGCGATGGGGGAAGCGAGATTAATCTTTGTTGACGCGGGAACCGATATTGACGCCATATTCACTGTTCGTGGCAGATTGGGCCTATAAAGCCTGTGCACACCAACATTTCTTAATTATATAACGTGAGATACTCATGTCCTCTTTCTTTGCACTTTACTCCATAAATGAAGAAAAGAAAAACGAAAACAGAATGTCGAGCATCTGTTTACTGTGTAACGAATTCTACGCTGACTAGGCAGACCTAAAATCGGCATCCCGAATTTTTTCATTCCAGCTTAGCTCACCTATGAGCCCATCTCACCATACAATCATTCAACCGTATTCATGACACACGTTAGGCGAAAGAAACGAAAACTGTGCTACAATCACTGCAGCCGTGCTCTGTGTCCCTGCGTTAAAACCGCTGTCAGAAATCTGTAACTTCCCACCGCAGCATGGTCTTGGCTTGAATGTTAGTTAAACGACCCTCCCTAGACTGCTACGAACATACAGGACGGCGCCACCTTCAATCTGCTTTTCCATTTCACGCTGAAAACACGTAGCGACAAAGCCCACTTCAGTTTCTCTTGTATGTACATTAAGCCTGGCCAAATTGCTTCTCAGGGCAATTAAAACAGGACTGTGAGCTATGCCAAAGAACTAAGTGCTCTAACAGAGCAATCAACCACTTCTACTGCGCCGGTCATTTGCAGCAGGTGCTCATGACATTAAAAAATAAACACTAGAGTGTACCATTTGGAGGAAAAGGAGTGTCGCGCTGCTGTTTTCGAGAAAGCCTACCAAGTTTTACTTGAAAGGAGATGCTATGCTGCAATAACTGAACAAACATTGTAAGGATTTTGCGTAGTTTAAGGGATTCCCTATGTGAAGACAAATAAGGTAATGATGTTGGGTCGTTAGGCATCGCACCGGAAAAACATGCTGAGCGTACGTAGGTAGGAATCTCTTGTGCCCTAAAGGCTAATGTAGAAACCACAAGCAAGTCATAAGAATAAATATAGCAAAGACTTTCGCTGCATATCTCTGAATCGTTCAAGGCTCCAATTTAATTCCTAACCCTTCGCACACCGCCTGCCGTTTAAGTTTACTGTGTTTAACTGTGTTTGTCACGATCTAACTGTCTACCTGTTCTTTAGAAAATTACGGTTCCGAAGACTGCAGAACCTAAGCGTCGCCTCAACTCAAGATGGAATCGTGGTGCAACATGACTTCTTGGCATTGTTATAGTACCATTATTCATTGTTATTCGATCATTATTGTTGTCGAAGGGACAGGCCTATATTAAATGACGCCACAAACAACAGCATCAAGGACCACGCCACGCGCTCTATCTGTGTAACAACTTGAAGATGACATAAACAGACCCCGACACATGAATATACCACCTGAAAACAAGGGCGTGTTCTCTGCTGGTTCTCGCCTGCGGGGCTCTCGCATTCGTTATTCATAAGGGCGTATTGCACGAGGGATACGGAAACTTTTATTCATGGCTGTGTACATTCTGCTCTGGTTTTGCCACCTGCAAAGGAGTACATGATAACGAAGTGACCACGACATTTCTGTTTTCGCTTCATAACTATGAATCCTGTCCCTATGTTTGGCCGTTACAAGTAATGTGTTGTATGGGGCTGTTTGATTAGTTTTCCAAGTGTGACGCCATCAACAGCCATGTCATTCATATTTGCTTCTGGGTTCTGACGTTTACTGATAATTGATGTACTTTCGTCTGAAAATACATACAGGAGTAAAAGGAAGTTAAACTTTTGTAACAGTCAGCTTGCTTTATCTTGTTCCTTTTAAGTCCCTACTTTCTTGTCTCCAAATTTGCACCATCATACAGTCATTTCATTTCTGCTCGCTCTCCCTATCCGTGGCCGGGCCAATACAGTATTAGCGGAGGCTGAATAAGTGAAATGACGTATCTAAGCAGCATATCTAATGCTTATTCTTCTGTTTCAGTGATATTAACTGTACAGAAGAACACGAAGCACCAAACTTCTGCTTCTCTGTGTCAGACGCTCAAGTTGAGAAAGCTCCCAAGCGATCGTCGTCAATAACCTGTTTCTGTGCAACTCTGACGTTTCAGTGTGCGAACTTCTCTGCATGATAGCTTTCAACTACCTTCTGGAATTTTCTCGGATCTGTGTGCTTGTTTACTGTTCACCACCTCTTTCTCGCAGACTGACAAATCAAAACAACTTTTTCTCGCTAAATAAAAGCCTTATCATCAATGCTCATGATTTTTCTTTTCGCGCGCAACATATCAAGTGCGGATTTGTTGGAAGCTCTTTATAACCACTGTGATCAAGGAAAGTGTCATTTCTTGTCATGGTGATCAATTGTGTAAACAGTTTAATAAAACCATAATGAATAATGTTCCTTAGCTGATAAAATAGCATACACCAGGGAGCATAGCGCAAAACGCCTGAGCATGGTACTTTTCGTTGCCCAAGCTCAGGCTTTTTGCGCTATCGAATGTACCTTAGTTCCTGTTCCAGCAGAGCGCTACCCTTTTATTTTGCACTGCGGTAAGGAGCGTACTAGGCGCACGCAGTGTAATCAACCGATGTTAACGCATGCAAGCATGGTTTCCCTTATGTACAGCAAGAAACCGTGAACAGCATTACCTTACCATAGTTAGTCTCGTGTTGTAAACCTAAGTTGTTTAGACCATTGTCACTGTCTCAGACTATGCCAGCTCGAACTATCTCCGTCTCGTTCATCGCGCAGAAGAAAATCTGATATTAATTATGATATCTGATATGCGATCAGCGAATGACAAGGGTGTACACCAAACAAGGACCAGGCGACATTTGAAGCTTCCCGCGCTCCAAAAGGAATACAACAGCGACAACTGGAGTAACACAGCTGAGCTAATCGATACAACGGAGGTTACGGGCTCTGCTTGCAGATGGCCCCTCTTGATTATCACCAATTCAGGCCTGTGCTCCGCGGAATGCATGCACACAGGCGCAACGATGCTTAGGGCTGAGTAGGGACGCGGGGATGTGCGCGAGAGCAACTTCTTGTCATCTGCGTGATGGAAAAACGTGAACGAAAAGCTTGAAGAAACTATATCAAACGAGCACCAACAGTCCCAGGATTACCTAGCATTTTTTCTTTTTGGTGAGAGGTCTGTGTACACGAAAATCTACTGCTGTTTAGTATTGTCCACATCACACACCCCAAAGGTGTAGGAGTTTGCGGTGGAACGATTCCGGTGCTCTACCAACATAGATGAGGACAGATGGGCGGGTGTAGGAATCTCACTAGACCATTGGGTCTTCAGTTTACTTCAAGTCCGTTTCTAGCAGCCGCCAGAGTCTCGGCAGCACTAGAGAAAACACACAGAGAAGCAAACAAACAATCAAGGCTGCCAGCATGAACCAAAGCAGAACGGCTGTAGAAAGTTCTTTTAAAATTAGAACCGACCGCAGAGCTGGATATTGCCAACTTAGTTTCTATAAACCAGACGACTTGTAAGTAATAACACATTAAAACTGATCAGCAGCAAATAGCGGGAATAGTGAGTCAGGAAATCGCAAAAAGACAGTATCTCGAATGTCTTCTTAAATGGAAAGGAATAAAGGCTCCTCACGGTAGGATATACATTTAGTGCTATTGACACTGTTCCGTTTTAGCCTCACAGCACGGAAAGGCAGAATATGGCAACCAGACGGTATCACTATGTGACGGTACAGGATGATACGGACGTGGACCAGGCCTATGCTGGTCTTCGGCATAGAGCAGCTCCTCGCTAGAACCTTTGTGATGTCACCTTGCTTGCTGCTTTAAAATCTTTTGTTTGGTCTTATCGCTGTCACTTTTTATTTTTATGTCGGTAGCTGCATGCTCTTTTTCATTAAATGGGGAGAAACAAGTGCATATTTCTGTCCGTACGTCACGTTGGTGACAGCTTATTCATAGCCGCATCGGTTGCGGGGCTTTATTTTTGTTATTTTTTCTTTATGACTTTTAGAATTAGGATCTCCACGGGCAAAATCTGGTCCTACTTCGGCAAGTTTTTCTTCCACGTGACAGTTCGTACCTTGATCTCGTATCTTCGTATTGCCTCGTATCTCCCCCTACAAAAAAGAAAAAAAAAAGAAAACAAGCGTGCGCAAAATCGAATTGCTTATAATGTTCTAGACCGCGAGGCACCCTGAAGCATATTTCATTATATGGATGTCACGGAACGCGTTTATATAGGCAGTAATCGATAGTATGATATCAACACGTCTAACACAGTACAAAAGAGTATACACAAATGTACTGAACAGTAATGCGAATGCTACAAACAAGGTTACTGACTGTTATTAAAGATCGCAATTATTCACAGCGCTCATGAGGAGCTACTTGTTTAGCCTGAAAGGCATCGTTTAAATAAACGACCAAATCAAGTTTGGGAGTACGAAGCACCTTGCAATCACAACTGTGCTTCGCTTTCGTACCAGGTAAAAGAATGGAGACAACTGAGCGGCACCTCGACTACGGGCGGGGGAAGTTATTTTCATGTCAGAAAATTATTTCTAAAGGATCAGGGGTAACAGCCTGGAACACTTTGCTTTTTGCTCTTGACACATGGTAATGCGTAGCGGGCGGAGTATACGTACAAGTGATGTAACAGATCGGTTTTACATGCAAGAAGACACGGCAAAAGAGCCAACACGCTGCACGTCAGCAACGCGAAAGGCAGAGAGAGAAATAAGACGACGACGAGAAAGGAGACTACGTAAAATGTTTTTGAATATTAAATATATCTGTAAAAAAAAAAAAAATGCACGATAGCATATCCCGGAAGCCATAATCATTTCCTGTTCTTCAGCGGACTGAACGATGAGCCGTTTACAAAATGGCGCGACATCCATGCAGATATATAAAGGTTGTCATAAGAGCTGTTTGGCATAATTTCTGCGCCACTCATTTTTCAAGTTGTCAAACAGCGGTGTCCTAACATAATGTCTTCGTGTTCACCATCTGTAAAAAGAAAAAAATCTACTTTTTTTTTACCTTAGCTGTTAGTTCAGACAAGAACTAAACAGGCAATGATTTCTAAACAGTTAGACAGTTAAACAAAACAACAAGAAGAAGAAAACGCAAGTTAGCGAGAGGGATATTGAACATCGGCGCACCGCTACACCGCGCGGTAATTACACCATAGCCCTAAATGACGAACACAAAGAAAGCGAGTGGAGGACGGAGGTTGACATTTGGAATTATGCAAGCACAGTTCTATACGTGTATAAATGATGTCATCCTTCGATATTCCTTCTAGGATGATCATAATACTGATCAAAGTAGCAAAAAGCGGGTAGCGATACGATCGGTGGCACTGCATTCCTACAACATTCCAATTCCTCATGTGCTTTGCGCAGGAGACCATTTGTGAACTCAAAGCATTCCACAAAGTCGTCATGGACAACAGGCATTCCCAGGGAGCATTATATGGTGGGTTATTTACTGTATCACATCATGTACTTCCTGCGTGGCAACACTGGTGAAGCTCAGCCTGCATAAATGTGTCTTCGGAATGCGTGGGTCTCTCATATTACCGTCAAAAGTTAAGGGGAAACTGCTGGAAACAAAGTGCAGGCTATCGAACGCTATGTGCCGCCAATGTTTTATTGACATGAAAGACTATCGAAAAGTAACGACGTCCATGCGACAAGTATGAACAAATCGAATACATTGATAAATATTGGACGCTCTTTCATGCTATTATATTGGCAGCCTCAACTCGAGTTCCGAAAAGGGAGTAGAGAGTTTCATTATTTGTATTGTTTTCCTATATCGCGTATCACAGATAAGATATTTTACGTACGTTTACACTGATGGGCGCTTAGTGTAAAGTGGGCTTAGCCACTGCATAAGTCTTTCAGTGGAAAAGTACCCTTTACAGACGAACACGGAGATCTGAAAGCAGATGCGGTCTCGACGCCAGCGTACGCGATCGGAATGAATGATTGAGGCACTATTGTAATACAAACCAATCCATACAATAACGCTGCTATAAAATTTGTATGCCAGACGCAACATTGGCCACTTCCTGTACAGCGAGACCACGGGTCTGTAACGTTTCATCCCGTACTGCACAATATATTAATACGATAGTCTGCACGAGGCAAAACGATAAGGTTGTTTTCAGTGGGGCTACAGTTCACTTAATGCGGTTATCCTTGGAAATACGTGCACCATACTGCGTGGTGCGACAGCGGAACATTGTAACTGAACAATGTACACGGCATTTATTGGGGCTCTGCTGCCTTCATTATCTACCCTCCCTTGTCCATCTGAAGCCTACAGCACACAGGCATCGACAATAACAGATAGCATGCTTCGCTTTCATTTGTGTGTTCCATCTCGTTTCTAAAAGAACAGCGTGCGGCTTCTCGACAGTAAGCAGTGGTTTTTGGTGTTCCAACGCACAGTGTAAACGTAGCTTTCATAAGGCTAATCTGATAATAACAATACTTGGTGGTTTACAACTGTGATCATGAGCGACATCACGGGATGATCTGTTTTACTTTTGAACGAGACAGTTACACGTTTATGACTTCACTCCACGTTGCAGTGCAAATTAAATGATTTTTACAGTGCTCACTTTTCTGCCAAGTACTTACTTGTATCGTTAGCAAACGGTAGTTGCCTGACGGTAGTTCTGTTGAGAGCCCTAGAGTTGATCATGCAGAGCTGTAGACACGATCTTCGATGAGCATTAAGGGAGGCTTAAGCTTATCCTGGGGGAATAGTGAAGATTTGTCTCGTGCAAAGGGAGAGAAGCATGTAACGTATACCAAAGCAGCCTAATGTCGGGTGCATTCTTACTATAGCGCGCAATTATGGCGTGAAAACGTGGAACATTGCGTTTGTTTCCTTATGTTTTGTTCTATTATGTTATGTTTCTCTCTCTTTTTATTGTCCTTTATGCGAGCTATAGGGTTATGTTAGAAGTTGATTGATATCTTTATTCTTTATTTATTTGTGTGTGTGTGTGTGTTTCATCGTATGATATGACTATACTTCATTGATGACAATTGACCATTGGCTAGGACTCACTTTTCTATGAGGTAGGTTTAATGGGCCTACTACTAAACCTCTGGTGTCATGACTGCAGAGAACGTTTCATTTTGCCCAGCTCCAAACCCTCCTGAGCTTAAAAATTTATAGAAAATATGAGAAGACACCTCTTAGTGGTCTTAAGCTGTATGGACTGACGCGAAAGGTCCCATTCGCACTTCATGTTCTCTGAGATAAGTTCGAAGCGTCACCAAGCACATTCACACGGGGACAGAGAGCACACCTGCATTAATGATGTTGAGGGAAAGGTCAGCACAAAACAAAGCAACCATCGAGAGGAAAGGGGTAGCAGCTTTATTCAGCGCGCTGTCAGATGCGTCAGTGTCGAAAGGATCAATACCTTCCTATGTGCAACATGAAAAATCTTCCGCGCGCCCCTAGATGGCGTACGTATGACGAACGTGGGGAGGCGTTGTTCAGTCGACTCTGGAATATTCCTGTCTCGGTTGCAAGGAGTTCGCTAAGAGAAGTAGACCGCAAATCGTATTATTCTACCTGCTCGAGGGAAGTAATGACGTGTGTGAGCTGAAATTTAAATATGTCGCGTTAATCCTATTACGTGAATGCAGGAGCTGTGTAAATAGGTTACGGAAGGACACTATCAGGTCGCAGTCGCGAAGTGTTTCAGCAACGAGATATGAGCGGCGCTCTTTCATTCAGACTCAGCAATTCTAGCACAAAACTCGCTTTCGCCACCTGTGGGTTCCTCATCAGCTTGAGACTAGTGTACTGGCGTAAAGAATGAAATTATAATCCCAGTCGCATCAGTCGCATGCAATGCGACATTCGACGCTAACAGTTAGTGAGTGTTACTCTCACCGACGCATGGACGAGCGACAGAGAATGTCGCTTAATTGATAGCAGTATACAGATTTTTCCAGCGTTGAGATTTAATCTTACAGTCACGCACCGCCGGGATGTGTCGCTAGCCAATGCGTTTCGTCATGTAATCAGTGTAGTGATGTTAATAATGTGTCCAATACAGGGCGCGCGGGGACGTTCCCAGAGAATTGTTGTAGGGTGTGTTTGACTGGCTGTGCAAGTAAGAGTTAACTCAAAGCACATCAGGTTGCAAGCCGCTGGTATTTCACACAGAGACTCCGCTTCTTCTGGCCGAGAAGAAGCACAGTCGCTGTGCGTACCTACTGTGCTTCCAACCTGAGGCGTTTTGCTTTAACTTGAGCTCCACTGGATTTTTGGATTTCTCTTCGCTGTTTTTCTGTGCAAGTAAGAGCAGGTTAGAGATGTAAATTGTACCGAAGATAATGAAGAGACGACAATTCTTTACATAAATTATTGAGCAATCAAAATGATGATCACCATTGAACAGGGCATTGCAATATTATGTTTTCCGGTTATGCAAAAAGACCATTTTTGTTCTCTTTTTCTTCTTTCTTTCCACAATTAGTCAACAAATTAATCAAAGAGGCCATATTTTCTCACTCTAAAAAAAGAAAAGAAGAAGGAAAAAGAAAAACATTCTGCCAACCGCTGCGGACGACGACGACGACGACGACTAAATGATGATGATGATAGTGGGGAAATTACCCGCTCCGAACGCGGGATGCTACCCCAGTGCTTGTGGTATT
>JARGYV010125921.1:0-10726 GCA_029532675.1 Ornithodoros moubata | reverse complement strand
GCCTTCTGACTTCTGAGGCCTGACTTCTGACTTCTGACAGACTTCTGAGGCCTGAAGTGACTCTGTGTGATGTGTGCTTTGCGCTAGTTTTTTTTATTATTTATTTTTTTCTCCTTTAGCGCTCTGGAGTAGCCGGTTCCAGTTCTCTGGGACTTCCGTCTCCATTTTTTTCAATTTCAATTTCAATTTCAAAGTTATTTTTACTGTCCACTTACTGTCATATTTATGATCATTGCACTGTTAGCACTTATCCACACCATCTATGCCCCTGAGGAACTTCAGTAAGGTTGAAAGCGCTAGATGTCGTTGCTCGCTCGACAATTCGCCGAAAACGTTGAGAACGCTGATAGAACAATTGTCTTAACGTACTGTATGTACTATATAACGTGACGCCACCTGTTCTACGCGAAAAGTCAGTACGGGGCTAAACCTCCACGTGGAGCGCCTTCATTGGTGATTATGCTTCACCGCATTAATTTAATTTAATTTCATTTCAGGAATCCGCAATATAATCCACCCTGGTCAACACTTAGGCGCGCAGAAATAATTCACAGAAAAGCCAGCCAGCTGCAGGATTGGAACCCACAGCTTCTGCATTGCCGGCCCAGAGATCTGCCAATTGATCTAAGCAAGCACATCTTACCAATGTCGTTTCGCAGGGCGCGCTTTGATAGACGGCCTCCATCCGATCACTGTGATTTCATTGTTTTGTGTATCTCGTTCCCATTTGTATGCTTCAGCGTCAGAACAGCAATTTCCGTCTAAGGAGTATGCCGGAACAGTTCCCTTCGGAGTCTGCCCAGGACCCACGTGTCTCACCCTCGTTCCACCTCAATCGTGCGTGACTTTGTGAGGCCGACGGCGGCGAATAGCAAACAGCACCAACACCTAATGGGAAAAAGTAAAAAATAAAAACGGAGGTATGCCAGCGCCGTATAGTTGTCATGTGAATTTACTACCTCGCTCATGATCGCAGTTGTTTCGCGACGTAAACCCACAAATTATTATTATTATTATATTATCGAAATTACTACCCAGTCCACACACATAACTGACATTAAGAATAAAGCAGCTCGGCAGCAGTCGCATTGGAGGAAAACAGTCGTTCACCTCCCGGTCTCGCCCTTCGTGCATTTTTGCTACATTATTCATAATATGTTGTCATGACGTCGGCAACATTTAGTGGGCACGTTCGAGTATTTTTGTTTCACTACGACAATCACATGTGACAACCAAAGCGTGTAAACCAAAGATTGGAGAAGATATTATAGTGTTGCGGTTGACACCGCAAGGCAACTGTGGCCAAGAACAGCGTACAGATGTGGACAAATGGAGACAGGACAGCAGGAAGGGGGCAGTGGGATTCGAACCCACCACCTCCCAGTCTATGCCTGCAATGAGTGACGCTTTAGCCTGCTCGGTCATACCGCAGGTAAAGCTACTCTGAAGGGATAAACGTTATGCCTCATATTACGTTCTACCTTATCTGAGATTGCGAAACCAATTCATCTAAACCAGCAGTCGACTGAAATCGAAGAATTGATGATGTGTGCTGTGTAGCTCCTACGCATCACAAATTACGTTCGAAGGTGTACGTCCTGACAGTATGACGACTGCTGCCTCCATTCTACACTCGCCTTTTCGGCACTTGCGGCACTGTTTATGGAAAGGTCTTTCTTCGACTAAGCATGTAGCATGTGTTTTCGTGCGAGTAGTTGAGAGGAGAACAGCTGGACAAATGTCTCGGCGCGCTAAGAACGAGGGCCTATCACCTTCACTTCTGCAACCTAGGTCAACAGCGCGGTTTAGTTGGAGTCTCTTGATCAATAGTCCTTCGGGTTGAAAAGTTTCATTACGTGAATCGCATCGCGTAAGACAGATTGAAGGCTGAGGATGTGGCAAGGGGAAGTGCTCATGTGTCGGATAAGCTTGATTCGGCATACCACTGGCTGTCACCACTGTTCCTTCTTGAAGGGCTATGAGCAAGTGCTAAATGAATAAATCCGTAGTGAATATGACATAAAAGCGGACAGTTTCCTCATGCATACAGGACAGGAAGTTCTTAGCACTAGTATCAGGCAACTGATTTGTTCCTCTATTGGAACGACTTTCGCTACTCAGCCAGTTCCTTTTGAACATGCGCTACCCCACGCGAATTTCTAGCAACAATTCGCTATAAAATGGCTTTAAATAGTCGCTACAATTTCGTAGCAGCCGTTCTTTCTTTTTTTTTTTTAATTCTGCAATGAGGTCATCGGTAATAGTACACTGGGAATTTAATAGTTACACCATATGGCACGAGCTATAGCTATATAGCTATGTTTTAGCTGTATGTTCATCAATGCTATCGATATACAGAAATATACATATTATGTGTTCGACGTAGTATGTTACGCATGTCACTTACGAACTCCTTGCGAACAGTCTTCCAAAGCTTTTTGACTGAGCAGCTCTTACTGACCTCAATCAAGAGCCAGCACGTCATGATGCAAAGTATGCCTTGTTTCTGTAAAGAGAAAGTACTTGAGAAGTTTTCGCATCAATATACTTGTTTAGTCAGTCATGGACATCATATGTAATTATTTGCGACATTGCGTACGTCGAAAAAGATCTGTTGATCATGTGTTGTGTAGTCAATGTTCGCATCTTTATAAGGTTTGACAACTGCAGAAGAGGGATTAGTGACCAGTACTGGAATGTTTCGTCGAGCTTCTGTCAAAGACCATGTCGTTAGCGCTCCTTTTCTGTTGTACAAGACCGCCCTTGGTTCACTTGAAGTCGCAATCTTGAGCGAGGTCTTGAGGCCGGGATGGTTTCATTTGTTATAGAAAGAGTGTGTGTGAGGCTGGAGCACATAGTTGCAGCAATACATAGTTACGCGGGTCCTGTTCTACCTTGATCGTCGGCGTAACGAAATCATTACATCACGGTGTTTCGAAAGGAAGTCAATGCCAATTATGTACTCGGGTAAAATTACTCGAACAACGTAGGCAAGATGGATGCTTGTAGCCTCTAGAACATACATACGCATGCTGAGAGCTACAGTGACGTCCAAAGGGTTGCCGTTAAGGTCATACACTGGTTAAAGGCTTGAAAGATATTTCGAAGGGGGTTTCTAGACGTTGAAGTTATGAATAGTCACGAGAGGCAGAATCGAGTACCTGGTACCCCGCACCACTGCCCCTGTACCAGTGCCCCTCACGAGAGGGTCTTCCACCTGCATCCCATCTGAGGGCGTTGAGAGCACGCCGGTCAGCCTTCCAATGGTCGTCAATGGGAAGTGGACTGCGGAGGTCTGCCCTATGGATATCTCGGCCAATACCTCAAAAACAGAGCCTTCAGAACCACAGTTTTAGCAGCTGTAATAGCGTTGCCGGTTCTGAGGACGCACTACGCTACTCAGCGCGTCGATTTCTTGCTCTAGCTCAGCCACTACTGAAACTGGCGACAGCACGACAGTACCAGACACCTGGGGGATGGCTACGATCCAGGTAGCAGAATATCAGAGAGAAAGCATCAGAAAATTAGAAGATTAGGATTGGTAGACGTGACCCCGTCGTTTATTCTACTTGCCAAGTTCAGAACCAGTCTCGCGCCATGGTGTCGCGCATCTCAGATGAGAAGGCCTGGTCATACCTTGTCATGTTGAACAGCTCATACTCCATAGACATCAATATGTTCCGTAGTCTGATATTTACAAGAGCGGAAACTTGATCCTGCTAGCATGAGTAGTGACGAGACCAAACACGTTACAGATAAGGAGTTACGAAGCTGTGAGTAGGATCTGTTTTGCGGCTGAGCTGAGGTGGCTCCGCGCACGACACAGTAGTAGTCAAGTGGGTAGGATCGATAGCTTCTTTTCGTCCAACCACAATTTGCCTACGGCACATTCTCAGAAATCTAAGGAAACTCTGTCTTTTCTATGTTGGGCAGCACATGCTGTTGAAGTGATCCGGCATCTTCAGCGCCAGCTAAATGCAGTGGACCGAAGAGGGTAACACTTATTATTTATTAACTATTTAACTATTTATTATAACCGTGCCGTTGAGTACAAGTGTCTCACGAGCGAGCTCCGAGTCATGAACGACTGCCCTCGCTCTTAGCAGGGTCAGTCGCGCTCCCTATGCACATGTCGGCCACTACACATTCCCGAAGAAATGGGTGTACGGAGTGTACATACACAGAATCACTCCTTTGTTTTGTTGTACTCGTTTGCAGCAATTCGGTAGGTTTAATCGCTTCCACGACATTATATTCTCCTCAGTGAGCACCGCCACAGTTCAACAATTCGAAAGCCAGTTTTATTTCTATTTTTTCGTAAACCCGTCGAACTATGCAACCGCCATGCACGCGTGTTTCGCACTGCAACTTTTGTGATACTCACTACCATCATACCGCGCTTAGTCTGCAGCTATGTCAGGGCGGAGGGGACCCATTCTTGCTCAACAAACTTCCGATATGTCTTCCAGCGATTGCCATGGGGCATTTATTTAAGCTTTGCGATGAGCAAACGAGAATGGCAGCTTCAGCCAACATACTCATGGCATTCAAGCTATCTGCACGAGTAAGTCAAAGGAAAACAACAGTTATATTTTGATTATAGTGCGGAAGGTTCTCCCCTTTAACAGCAGAAAGCTGCCCGAGGGAGCCGAGCACCCCGAGCTAGTATCCTCCAAAACGTTTACTTTTTTTTTTTCAATCTCAAGAGTTTGGCGAAGGAGAAGGCAGAAGAAGAGGAAGGAGGTCTGGCAACCGGCGACCGAATTGTGGGAATAACCATCCAAGCTATCGCGAATGAGGTATGGGGGACTTACGTAAAAATGCCCTGTCTGGTTCAACATTTTTCTTCTTCTTTTTCTTTTTTTTTTTCGCAGTCGCATATTCCTCGTAGTTCGTCTGGATCGATCTGGTCCCTCCACGTAAGCAAAATGTCGAAGGACTTGTCTAAATCTGTTACAATTATTGAACGTGTGATGATTCTAGTTGCTGGTAGCTCGACTTTTTCTCTACAGCTCTAGACGCCATAAACACTCATGTCCCATGGTTCTACTAATATTCCGCACAACATGTCCTCTTTGAAACAAGGCAATGTTGCGCCGCCCGTATGCAGCGCAAATGTGCAGGCCGGCAATCTCATCTGATGTGAAAACGCTTCAACTTCTTCCTCCTGGCGCAAGGGGGTTATTACTGCGATTTATGACCGCACTTTATTAAGTTGTAAATTGAAATTGCCTGTCCAGATTACTCTACTAGCCCTCGTAAAACCAATCCTACCTCCGGAAGATGTCCTAAGGTTGTTCGCATCGCAGGCACAAGAGCGTGCAGTATCGTGTTGTAACAAGGCATCTTACTTGGAAAGAAAAGCCAACCGCGCGGTACAGGAGTCTGCGTATCGCAATGGTTGCCAAGGCACACTAGAGCAGAAAAAAAAAAAAAAAAAGAAAGAAGAAGAAAAGAAAAGCTGGAGATGCCTACGAGGGTGTAAAGTTCAGCATCCATTAGCCAGACAAATATATTTAACTTTCCTGCGATAGTTTCGGGCATTCATTGCGGTGTATTGTAAAAGTCAAGATGATAAAAATATAAGATATGCCGTGCACTGGAGCAGAAACAGAAAAGCTCGTCGTTGCCCCCTGTAGCTGTTGCGTGCTTTAGGTCATATAAGCTCACCGCACTGCTATTCCTGTTCCGCGACTGCCGTAAAAGCGGGATTGAAGGCGCGTAAACACAGCTGTAAAGACCCCGCTCGCATTTTTGGGATGAATACGCTATATATAAAGCGGAAAATTGGAAATTTATTCCAGTAGAAAGGCTACGCGCTAGCTAGCACACGTGCGCGCGCTTTTATCTTTCTACTGCCTTCATGAGAGGATTGTTCAAAAGGTCGTGCTAATGTGCGATTGGTGCATTGAAGACGATGATTAGAGAACTTGAAATAATGATGAAGCGTATATCGTTACACAGAGCACGCCGGAACACGGGAGAAAGTCAAGGTTGTTTTTCATCCTTTATATCAAGCACCTGTTTCTGGCAGCTTCTGTTTGCGCGTTGCTTTCCCGACGAGCCGGTGGAGCTTGGTCGGAAGGTTGAATTGAAATTAAACTACACGGTGTCTCTTGTTTACCAGACTGCAAGGTATCCCTGCAGTGCCTGTCTTACACACAAAGACAATTACTTATTCCAACATGTAATGTAGTTTCTGACTACCGTACTGACCGTACAGATACCGGCTAGCGTAACAGTACAGTGTTTAGGTGACGTGACTGATCAAGAAAGACCATACTCACTCCAAGAAAAAGAGTGAGTTATGAGAAAAAGGGAACAAACAAATATAAGAATGAAGGAAATAGCCACCGGCAGTGCGACTTGGTTCGCTCCATTTATAGCTTTCAAACTGTCCCATACGTATAGTACAACTGAACGTAAGGCAAACGTTGAAGGGTGACTTCAGGCAACACAATACGGTATGTTAACATGATGGTCTTATTTTCTGACAAAAGAACCTCCCTGCATGTCACAGTAATAACCAATCACTGTTCAGAATGCTGCCATTCGCTATCTTGATTTCAGAGATAACGGAAACGGATGCAATCTATTACCGAAATTGTAGGTTGTAATGGGAAACGGAAGGGAATATAGCACGCTGCCATCACCGGAATCAGAAGCGGAAACGAAAGTAGTCGCCTGGCATTGAATTCAGGTAATCACTGTTCGTGTTATGCCGCTATGCTACAATTCTTGTTTCTTCGTTTTTTTTAAATTTTATTTTGACTGGTACTGGCAGTATTGGGTCACAGTGCGTGAGTGGAGGTTGATGGGTCGGGAACAAAGGAGACGAAAAAACAACTTGTGAAACATTTGCTTACTAGCTTGCCTCCAATATCATCCTGTCATCGTTTGGTGTCTACTTCCAGGTCATAAGGCTTTTTTTTGTTTGTTTGTTTCTTGTCTTGTAATAAGTGTGACTATGAGTGGCGTGCACCACATGGGCGGACTGGGTTAGAGGGGTTAGTCTGTATAGCTGTATAGGATGTAGGTGAGCGTTTAGATGCGACTTCACTAACCTTCACCTCAGGACTGCGCCCCATAATTTCCCCTCACCCTCACAACTTCCGATGGACGACTGCTCTCACAGGGCTGAACTCGTAAATGTCAGGATCATCCGTAGCCGCACAGGCCTTCACCCTCACGACCCTTCAGGAGCTCACTGCCCTCACCCTTATGTGCTTTCAACTCATGAGGGGCCTCACGACCCCTCAAAGCATCAGAGCCCTTCACCCTCTTCCGCGCTAAGTATTGTTATGGTTCCAACGTAATATCGTAAAACTTTTGTTAAAACCATAAGTTTTAACAAAACGGGAAAGTGCACATGGAACGTGCACAGCACAGGAACTGTCAAGCCACCAGTTTCTCAATTTGATGTCGCCTTCAGCATGACAGTCTTCAGTGCAGTTAGTGACAGCCGACGATTGCGGCGATTCGACTTGTGGTATCAAAGCAACATAGTCAAACTCGTTCTGACTCCTTCCCTTTGATCCCGATAAAATTGGGCAGGTTGAGTGACAGGCAGGCCTCAAACCACAAATGAGGAGATTGCTCACAACATTCGCGTTATTAACAACAAAGCTTCGCGTTTCAGTTAAAGCAACTCGGCACAAGTGAGTGAGTGAGTCACCCTCATTAGGAGAAAGTCCTCAAATTGAGCCTCCACATCCACCCACATGCATGGGAAGGAGACTTTACGGTAAGCACCTTCAGAGTTGACAATCATTGACAGTTGCCCTTGCGTTGCCAACAGAGAGAGAGAGAAAAAAAAAATACTCTCATGGGGTTGCAGTTCATTGAGTAGTCTCACAAATGAGGGCCCTCACTCACCTTCACGAGCGATTGACCTCACAAATAAGTGCCGTCGCTCACCTTCATGAGGGCGACGGTCTCAGTAGTGAGTGCCCTCACTCACCCTCATAGCCGGTCTAGCCTCAGGAGTGAGTCCTTTCACGATCGGCTTTCAGAGGGACGAGGCCTCGTGAGTGCACTCATATTTGTATCCATGAGACCTCGGCCATCATTATGCTCTCATATCACCCGTTACACGTTGCTTGACCTCACTCACCCTTCCTTAATTGGTGGGAGGTGAGGGTGCGGGAAGCCTCATGAGGCCCCTCATGAGTGAGTAGAGGGCTTCTGGGCTGACATCAAGGAGCACTGATAACTGTATCCCCATAAAATGCACAATATGGTGTCAACCTTTGCACTTGTTTTAATAATAATTGTTTGCTTTACGTTGCGAGACAATTGTGATCATGACCGACGCCATAGTGGTCGGTCCGTGAATTAATTTTGATCATATGAGGGTTCTTTAACGTGCGCGTAAATTTTGACATACGGCACACTAAATTTTATATCCCTCGCGGAGCATGGCTTGCCTAAAGCAATTCGTACCCTGCCACCATATTGCTGGCGTCCTCGGCTAGGATAGATCCCGCGACTTTGGGATCGGAAGGCGAACACACTACCAACCAAGCCACCGAGGTCAGTCCGTTACAGGTGACCACTTCACTACAATATGGAAGATTCACAGGGCCTACACGATGTACACTGCAGTTGTACCGGCCGTAGGCCGGTACAATTTCTTCGCTGTGGGAAAGCAAACCGGGACAATAGTGGATTGGGCGCACTTACTTTGAAAGGAGACGCCACTTGTCATGCAATATGGAACATTTCAGCAATAAAGGTTTGTAGCTTCGAGCACGTAGGGCACGAAGCCATCCTTTAGCAAATGTCCCAGCTTGACATTGAGAGTCGCCTGGGAGCTTGCATCCCGAACTACCTTTCCTTCGGCACTATCACGGTAGCGACTGAAGATGCTCACAGCTTGTCTTGGTTGCTCGTCCGGGGTGTCCCCTATGATGGGGTTTTGTCACCAGTGCTTTTCAACCTGGCGCTCTCCGACATTCCTCTTAACATGCCTCGTGTCCAACGCAACCTGAACTTTCTAACCTATGCGTACGACATTGCTTACGTTTTGTGGGAAAGCAAAAGAAGACTTTGCAGACCTTAACCCAGGCAACTCTAAATCACCTTGGAACAGTTCTAGACACCAGAGGGCTTCAGCTTTCCCCGGCCAAGACCAACGTGCTAACGTGTGCTGCGGCTGGCCGGTACATCGGCAATACTTTTCTTTCCCTAACTTACTAACGATGTTACCCCAGTTCCCGTAGTCAAACAAGCACGTTGCTTTGGTATCATCTTCGAATCCCCACTAAGATGGCCCCATCAGGTGAAAGAGTTGGCTGGAACTGCCACGCTCGTCTGAACATCCTGAAACACCTGCGTGGTAAGTCAAGTGGCAATTATCTTAGGGGCCCTATGACTCTCTAAAGAAGTCCAATACTGGGCCGGCTGAGGTATGTTTTTTGCCTTACATCAATCCTTCACCAAAAGCATGTTACAGCTTGAAAGGCTGCTATCAGTTAGCGACATAACCACCACCACCACCACCACCACCACCTTAGCCAACAACGTAGGCACTGCACGAGCCTTTTTCCTGCTTTCGTGACCGGGCTCGCGCAGTGGCCCTCCTGTGGCTTCTCCTTCTTCTGGTTTGTGGTCCATTTCCAATAGCATAATCGGAAAAGCATTTTCTCTCGCTATTTTTAGAGAAATAAAGATAAACATTCCTGCAAAACTCTCGGGCTGGACCTAAGCACTAAATCTAAAACCACAGCCATTAATTAAGGAAATCACTTACCCGAGAGTCTTGCCGCTTAAAACTCTTCTCCCACTCATCACAGATGTGCGTGGTTTCTTCCTTCAATCTGTCTCTCTGCGCTGAACGCCTTGCGAGATGTAATGAAGGCACTCTTAGCCGCGGCCAGACGCAGCAAGGCCTTTCATCGCTATATATCACCCCAGCTTATAGAGCTCGTACACAGAGCTATTTCCTGCTACATTGCAATGCACGCAAAACGAGCAAATGAGTGATCCCTTTGCGAGAGGCAGATCGCGTTGACGGGCTCACTCATCCATCATTTCATTGGGCGCGTCGTTTATTTTGCTTCTTCCCAGCGCGTAATTACTAATTAACGTATCCTGTTTCCGCCGTCCCTCCTTGGTCAGCGTGCGCAGCGCGTCCGGAAAATGGATGGCTTTGTTTTCTTTCCATGAAGCTCCTCGA
The DNA here is from genome assembly GCA_029532675.1 of Ornithodoros moubata. Classification (NCBI taxonomy): domain Eukaryota; kingdom Metazoa; phylum Arthropoda; class Arachnida; order Ixodida; family Argasidae; genus Ornithodoros; species Ornithodoros moubata. The sequence continues at coordinate 549 of JARGYV010125921.1, read as the reverse complement.
ATTCTGTTCGTGGCCGCCGTGAATTAATTTTTGCCGTCATAAACGCAGGTGATTACGAAGAGGATTTAGAACGCACGAGAAATACGAGAATAACGAATGGTTACTGGGCCAGGAATCCTTCCTATATATATATTGTGAGACAGAAACCATCATCATCGTCACTGTACATCATCACCGACATCACTGCACGGGAGCCCCGTGCTCTCATTCCGAGATTGACGCTCGGATAATAAACAGACAATCACCGCCGTCTTCACAATTGGTGGAGGTGCGACCGTTCTCTGCCTTCGCTGCCAATCCTCGTTCTAACCTGGAACTTCGTTCCGGCCGACAACTAAGAGGAATGCCACCCCCTTTGCACGCCGCCGCTGATGAAAGTCGTCCACAGGTGCCTCCTGCAGCACCTATTGTCACTGCCATGCCTTTATGACCTCGTCACCCACCATCATTTTCCGGCACAGACAATGCGGACATTGAGGACTGGCTTGACTGCTACGCAAGAATAAGCAATTATAATAACTGGGACGATGCAGCAAAACTAAACAACGT
>JARGYV010125877.1:0-36209 GCA_029532675.1 Ornithodoros moubata | reverse complement strand
TTCCGGCAAATAGGGTCAGGAAAAGATATCTTTCGGAATGGCGATTGGTCATCGCCGTGTTATGCGGTGAAGTTCTGTTTTTAGAGTGTAGGTATATACCATACATGTCATCGAGTGCAATTATTCCAAATACACCTACCACATATATGAAAGGGAAGAGGCATAAGAGCTTTTGGTACAAGAGCCACTTATGTAGTGAGCCAACCATATAAAAGCGTGTCAAATAAAGAAAAGGGGGCGGGGAACCTGCTTTTCCCATCGACCTCTCAACCATTTCACACGCCATAAGAGGATCGGATGCGTCCAGCGAAAGAAACTGCAACAGCTGAATTGAATCGACCTAAAGTACGGTAACGTATCTCGTAAAACAGAGAAAAGGTGGATGGGACGAGGAAGTGAATTAAGGGCAAAGTTTTTTCATGAAACATTCGCCGAAACATCGCTCGCTAATAAAGCTACTCAGCAGTAAACGAACGCGCAAGTTACACCGCCGGTGTCTTAAGAAGTTTGGTCTCTAGGAACCTTTAGGTTCCAATTCCTCTTTCTTTTTCAATACTACATGCATGACGCTAGGCAACACGATCCCACGCTGAATCGTCTACTAACGTATGCGTCTGCAACGAAAGAAAGGAGGAGGTAACTGCAACTGGACACGGAGTACATAGAGCTGAAACAAAGGGATGTTTTACTTATGTAAAAGCAACCCTCGTTAGCACTTTTATTAGCAGGAGGATGTGTATGGCTTTTAGAAGCGGGACCGAACGTGCGGCCGTGCAACATGTAACGGCCGAAAGAAACAAGATGCGGGCGGCAGAGGGACGCGATTCGTCCCGTCTCAGCTCCGATCTGATATAGAAAGCCTTCATAGGTGCACATCTACTAAAGGGTATCATGCATCGAAGAATCTCTACGTTGGGATTGAAACACAAACCTCACGCGAATCACGTGACCCTCGTATTCAATAGAATACTTGACTACAGTAGCCGCAGATGACGTACAGGAGCGCGATATATGGCAATAACGGTAATCATTCAACCTCTTTCTATGGCTATAAATATCGTGAACAAGCCATAAAGCGCCCAATGGAAAGAGCATTATCGTGCATCATTCACGTGCATAGCTTTGGCATTGCTGAAGGAAAGAGTGGAGAAGACGCGAGGTATATGCGCAACGTGAAGGGCCCTCAACATGAGGTCTCATGAAAATCACGTGACGCAAGAGAGATTATAAACTCGAGTGGAGGCAGGGAAAACCCGACATGTTACAGGCTTCGGCTACTTTCGCACTTGCGTTCTTGTCACCTATCTCCGCGTGTATAAAATAAAAGCCTACCTAATCGGCTATGACCCAACACTTCATGACTACCTGCATAAAATTGCATAAAAAATATACAAGCGAGCTGGTGAAAGAATTCTATCACGAAACAAGACTGGGCTTGGGCTGCCGTGTCGGCAGTTTAGTTCCGTGGCCAAGCTAGGCTGAGGCGTCAGGTTATCTGCAAGTTTCCACGGATGAGCACGGAATGAAAAATAAGAGAAGTTGATTTCCGGCACGTGCACTGTATTAAAATGATATTGCAACTGCGATTGAAGGAGGTCTGCGAAATAACTTCCTTAAAGGTCTTAAATGTAGTACTATATCATAGGCATGTCCTGCTTCAACTTTATTCTATTGTTGCACATTAAACCATCCTAATTAAAGCGCGCCTTAGCCAACGACAGTTTAGTAAACACATCCGGCGAACCTGACTTTTCGTAATAGTGCTCTCGTCGCATATAACAGGGGCAGTGCAGAAACCTTATCAAGTCCCATGCTTTGTTCATGAAGCAGACGATGGTAAATGCAGAGGAAGAGAGCCACATATTCGACTTCCCGTCGCCATTCTCGAGAGACAAGGGCATTCGCAGGAAAGTTCTATCGCCAGCTACCGTGTTCCGGGGGATGAACTACATCCTTTGGAACCGCCCGATATTAGGGGCGGCGCTTGAAAACTTGAAACCTGTCTATGATCATAGTGGGAAATAGCGAAGATTTCTTGATACTGTTACATGCAGTTGTGACCGTCTCATCACGAAAATACTTCCGTCGTGCCCTGTCTTCAGTGGCTGCCCCGTAAACGAGGTTTTATTAGTCTCGGAATACAGCGATCGCGGATGTTTGTCACAAGTATGGCGTCCTCTCGGCTGAATAAGAGTTTGCGTTATTGATCATATTGTGGGTAATGTCTATTGCACTATGGTTTCTGTCTTTTTCTTTTGTTTTAGTGCATGTTAACAGTCCAGCGTAAATGAGTTCAATCACAAGCAACGTTCAAATTCTTAACCGAAGCCGCTGGTTCGTCCTATCAATAGTAGCCTGCAATTATACAGTATGAGTATAAAAAGTATCCGGCGCTCCCAGACTGAGCTTTAACGCATTTTCTTTATAATGGACAGCCGCTGTTCAAGAGGTTGCCTCTTTCCCCGTGATCCCCCTTGCCAAGCAACAGGTGCCAATTATATAACACTACAGCCACTAATCTCAGTTGATTTGCGACGTAAATCCACGAATTACTATTACTACGGCCACTACAGAAGCCTATAGCGAAGAACCATGCTTGGACTTTTTTTAGGTAAATGTCAGTAAACCGTCTGCAGCGAAATGAAGGCGCAAAGGCTAAACGCGTGGGCGCCATTATCCGACCATCTTCCGCGCACCAGTCGTGAAGGAAGAAGCCGAAGCGCGCTCCAACGTGCTCTTCTTCCTATTCGTGTTTTGTAGTGGCCCAGAAGCTCTACTAATGGACCACTATCAATTACCAGCTTCTTCAACGTGTTCCTATCACGGTCCACCTGAAGACCCCGCACTTCGGCGCCGATCACCTTTCGCCGCCGCTCCAAGAAAACGATCCTCGTCTACAGGGTGCACCAGGTCGCGGTCGGCGCCAGGAAGACAAGATCCGCAACTGATCCTCCCTGCTGGCATGTATTACCCACACGCGCCGAAGAACGTCTCACCTGACCGAAGAAAAAAGTGTCCGTCGAGTGAACTAGCAGCTAGTCAACAGCCACCAGCAGCATCCTCTGGCAGCAGCGCCAAAAGAGATTCTCTATCCGACAAGCCTAGGGGGGACGAAATGAAGTTTCCCAAACCTGAACCCCGCAGCAGTAAGAGCGAATGCTCGAGTATCCAAAGCGAGCCATCTTCCCGAAGATCTTTCCGAGAGCATCCGACGACGGAATTGGGTCAAACTGCTGACGAAGCACGGCCAATGACGCCGGCGTTCTTCGAATCGCTCCCAACGACCGGCGTCTCACCCGAAGGCATTGTGCTTGCTCCTGACGACCTACGGGACACTCTTTTTTCGACTGAACTTCGGTTCCACGGAGTCTGCTTCGCGGTTTTCCACAGTATATCCCAAGCACTCGCCAACATTTTCATCAAGAGACTCGTCACATTACCGAAGGCGACGTTGGCATTCTACGCCGCGTTCAGCATCATGGCCGGTGGCATGCCATCTACCTACAACGTGAACCCTCCCTTCGGACCGGCGAAGGTGCAGCCGTGGCTCTTGGCTCGGGGCATCTTTGGCGTGCTCCTCATGATGACCAAAGCTATGACGCTCACCTACCTCAACGTGGCCGATATCGCCATCATCTTCGCCCTGATCCCCGTTGGCGTCTCGCTGGGGTCCTGGATCTACTTGCGGGAGAGAGTTCATCGCCTTCAAGGCCTTTCCATAGCCCTTGGAATCACGGGCGTTCTAGTGGCTATGCGACCTGGCGTCATATTTCAAACGGGGGCCATCCAGAAGAATCAACTTCTCGGAATTTTTTACGGGCTCATGTGTGTTACCTGTCTGTGCGTCCTGATCCTACTCATCCGGCGCATGCGCAACATGACGCACAAGCCACTGACGCTGAACAATGGATGCACGCGCACGTCGGTAGCCATGATGGCTGCGTTGCTCAGTGGCAGCTTTGATGAGTTGGTATCCGGGGCATTCTTGGGAAGTCTCGTCGTTATGGGACAGATCAATTATTGTGCCTTATACTTTCTGTCCAGAGCGGTTGAAGTGGAGTCTCCGGTGGTCATCAGCACGGTCAAGCTTTGTTCAGACATCATTGCGTCGCTGTTCTTTCAAGCAGTATTCCTGAACTCATATCCCGATATTTGGAGCATACTTGGAGCCACTCTCGTAATCGGTTCTGCATTCACCGTAGCGGCTGATAAACTCATGCACACGCGTACTCGTGAGCTGCCACTCGAAGAATGGCCCCCGTACATAAAATTTCAACAGATTTGGGCGAATGTGGGTCCAGAAGCAGTGGAACACTTCTGAGGAACAAGCACCAGAGAGCCCTGCGCATATTAAATGTTACTCCTAAATAGTTGTAGTGTTCCTTGCATAATTTTTGCGAGCGGTACCGGGAGCCAGTGTTCACATAAAAAGCAAGCTTTAACAATGGGTGTTTCACCCAATCTAGCAAGAAAAGTGGTCTGCGGAGTAAGCTTGGTCTAAATAAGCTTTCGCTTGACATGCAAAGTAGGAGCGCCACAAAAGCATTCACCAATGGATACCCCCCATATGATAATGAATTCCTCGCACGCGTTTGCTTTGTTGAACGGAGCTGAAGCGTTATGAATCATGAAAGATCTGCGGACATTCTAACCACGCGGATCACCGCTCTTCGAATTTTTTCTTCGTGTAACCGTTAAAGGCCGTTAATAGTTCACGTTGAATGGTCATTACGAAAATAGGTAACCAAAAAATTACCTACAGCAACTGTTTACCCTCACTACCGTTATACCATGCAACGAAGTATACGAATCAGGAACACACGGAGGGACACCATTTACGGCACTATGTGCAATCTTTGACTTGCTAACCAGTTCAAAAAACATATTTAGCACAAACAGATGAAGACGATTGCTCTTTTGTAAAACGAAAAGCAAAACCAACGTCCAGCTTGTTCGTAAGCTACGACCAAAACCACACAAACGAACAATCAAATAATTCCCCAGATTAATAGCAGCGCTGTGAAGAAAATTATTGCAAAGAAAAATGACGTGAACGCACTGCAGCTCCGCAGACGCTAACCTGCAAAAGCAAGCTAACATAGCGCAAGCAATTTTTCCCGCTATAGAAATTCTAGCGCGAACACACGGATGGCGCCACAGCGCCGAGACGAGCATCTGCACCTGCTGCTTTCAGCGCTAGTGACACCGTTATTCCCTAGACCTACTCCCTAGTGGTGAACTCACAGCGTTATAATTCGCTATTTGAACATACGTGATTATCCACATTCATATGATTCGAAAAGAAGCGAACAACGTATGCTGAACATCCAACACTAGCTATAAAACGAAAATGAAGCGCCACACAATCCTCCCTAGATTTTCCCTAGACAACAGTGCGAAAAAAGCCGTCTGCAACGGAAACATGTTCGCAGACGACAAGATGGCGACCGCCTCACCCGACGGGGATCCGAGACCCTGTGTCAACGTCACCCCCTTGCGTTCTCATGCTACGACGACGTCGACGAACACGGCGTCCACGTCCGCGACGCCCTGAGAGCCCGGAAACGGCGGATGCCTGCCATGGCCGGACGACGCAACAGCGAAGTCCTCTGGTCTATGATGACGCGAGTCAAATGCCCACACGGAATGAGCAGCAGAAAATCGCCTGCGTGCAACGGGTCGGTGCCTTCGGACAGAACACGTGGAAGCGCAAGTTTGTCCCCGACGCGGGCACGAGTGTACCTGGTGATCGCGGCAGTTGCACCCGGGTTGGCGTTCGGGGTATTTGTTGAAGTTGGGAACGCCGCAGCTGCCGTGTCGGCAGGTGCGGTGGTGCCGTCCTTGCTTGTGGCTGCTGTTGCATCGCTTTTGGCAGGTACGTGGGTAAGCGTACGTCATTTTAGGAATTAACCGTTCTGCAACTTTACCTATACCTTTTTCATTTCTCTCTCTAAAAAACTTGCGCATTTGAAGGAGCCAGTTGCATGCCGTTATGCAAAATGAGAACTAGGTATTAAACACGTGCGAAAAACATGTTTAAAGTGCATAAATAGCCTAGATATCTGATCAATTCGGATCAAAGTAACCTAAGACATTATCTGTAGATGTGACTGTTCCGAGGGGATGAGAGGGGAGGTAATGCTGCGCTCTTATCATATGACGTGAAGGCTTCCGAACCCATCATCCGCATTTCAAATTCCCGCCTAACGACACCGCAAGCAATCTTCTCGTCTCCCTATTTCCCATTCAGTTTTTTCGTCTGCTCTTTGCGATGTTCTCTGGCACCAAACAAGCTAACCCCATGCACTCTATTCAGCATAAAAGTTCAACTTGATCGCAGCTGTTGGGGGCGAACATGTCACCCGAAGTTTCGCTTTTTTTCGTTTCACGATGAGGGTTCAAATGTATGCCGCAGCTGCTCCAAACTACGATGGGGGTCTCTCAAAGTTTCGCTTTAAATCTTGCAACCCTTTGTGGACTCAGCGGAAATGTTTCTCATTAATATACGCCAAACTTAGTTCGGAAACAGTTGTTGACGCTTCTATGTAGCTGCAACAACGTAAAAGTTCAGAGTTTCGAACGACATTTCGCCTTCAAATTTTCTTTCCTTTCGGTACTTTCACCACTCGTGTACCTAGCGCGTGTTTGACGGTGCAGTTGCTCTTGTTTTATTTTAGTTATAACGTAAGTTTGGACCAGTGAAGCACAAAACCTTCTACAAAATGAAACATTAAACGCGTATACAAAAGAAGTATATGCACGGTTTCTTCCCCCCTCTATTTTTCTTTCTTCGTTCAACCACCGTATTTGGGAAAAGAAAAGGAAAAATCCTTCTTGGATTTCATACCTTATCTGATGATCGTGTAATAGTTCCAATGTAATTAGTTCCCTATTCCCATTAGTAAGTCAATAGACACTGCCTATGACCTTCGACAAATCAATGGGTTGAACAATGTCAGACTGATTCACAATCGATCCTCATGTTGAAATGAACGTAGTTGTTGTTGTTTTTCATATACCAAGATATGTGTTGAAGTGCTGATTTTTTTTAAAGCGTGTAAGAGCAATTGTACGCGTCAGAGCACGCGTATTTGTAAAAAGCAGCCCTAGCAAAATGAACGTAACAATGCACTTCGCTCCCCAAGCAATAGAGTGTACTGAAAATCAGGCACCTTATCTCTTTGCTGCTGCTGTCTCTCTGACGAACTGCCATCTACAGAAGCTTCCATCATCCACCCGTCCACCCCGAACGCACCGTGCACTGTGATGCTTGTGTCTTCGGATTTATCTGTGGCTGGCATTGTACAGAGTTTGACACATTAGTTATCGTATCAGGTCCTCCGGACCATGAGCACACATTTTCATCATATGAACACAGCACGGGTTTTCTAACTTTAGTCCCGATCCAGCGCAGAAAAACAGTACAAGTAATCAGAGAGAAGGAAACCGTATCGTATGCAGACTTTTCTTGGTTTACTTCCGGCGGAAGTTGATTCAAGGAAGCGCCTTGCACGGCAGCCCCTGATATCGGACGTGTTTGCTTCACTTTCACGGCTGTGTAAAGTAACGAACGCAAAATGTGTATATTGATACTGCAGTCGGAACGCAAGCGTTGTCTGGAGACCAGACAGGTGGAGCACACGAACAGGCGACCAGCATGCTTAAAACAGGAAAATCTCTTGCGACACCTCGGCGGCCCTCGACCGGAGACGTTTTGCTTTAACTTGTGTTCCACAAGATTCTTACATCTTTCTTTGCAGTTCATCGACACGAAAGAGAACTTGAGCTCGCGAAGCTCCGCCATTCCTAGAAGCCCTGAGTAACAGGTGTTCACGGTTCCCCACAAACACCTGTTCCCATTAAGGCGGGATCCGCGCCGTCCTTCGGTAAATCGAGTCTCACAACGACATAACTGAGCTTCCATAATTTCATGGAATTTAACTTCGTCGATTGCAGTGATACACAACGTGGTACCGTGCCACCAAAAACAACGAAACTTCTGCAGTAGACTTTGCGCCGGATGGACACGAAGGTTTTTCATCAAACTGGGCAAAATTCTACTATATGTTTTCAACCTATCATATAATCAGCTAATCTATTAGTTTGTGCACAAAGTATGAGCTTTCTATTGACTCCAGCAAAAACAGTGATTCTTAGATTACTAATATTTTCTCCTGGAAGACAGTCAAGATCCTGAGATCATGAGCCGGCTTTGCCGACGGTATCTTGTCTCCTTTTTTTCTCCTCCAGGAGTACGTCAAGGATGTGAAAAAGAACCCGGCTGCCAGAAGCCCTGCGTCTAGTATCTTTTACGCTATACATGTTAGGACACATCCCGCATTTTTAGAAGCGCTTTCTTTCCCGCTTAACGAGAAAAATAAAAAATACAGCATACAGAAAGTACAAGGAGGTGAAAGGCGATTGAATGAGCTTTGATGCCTCAACAGCGGGTTTAAAGCAGTTGAAACTTCCAGGCGATTAGACTTTCTCGTGTTTCTCTGATGCTCGGCTGCCTACAAAATTGATCGTTGCCTCCTTTCTTCATGAATTGTATCGAGCAAAAAGAACTCATCCCCTGCTCTTATCGGTTAAACCACCTTGGATTGAAACTGCCGATCCCATTCCCGTACGCAGCCAATCCCCTCTCGGGATCCTTCTGAACAGAGAAGCTATATAGGCAATAAATTACATCTAAATTAGGAGCTAATCCGTGGCCAAACGCCGCCGTGGCTAATGGCCAGATAGGAGAAGGAAGAAGAAGAAGGAGGCGCTAGGACATATTTCACAACCTTTTCCTTCAAATATGCGCCGCTCTAACCAATTGCTCTTGGCGCAGGGCGTTAAAAGCCGGGTCCTTTCTATTGGTCCAAATATGGATGCCACGTCAAGGCCGTGGGTCTATGTATCGCAGCCATCTTTGTCCTTTTCTTCCTCTTCTTCTCGTTATGCAATGGACAGCTGCGTCGATTCCATGCATTCGACAGCCAGCAAGGGCTTCTTCATTAGCGACGCTGGGGTTGAAAGAAGAAGCTTTTCGCATGGAACCCCAGTTTCGAAATAATGCATACAATATACAACAAAGTAGGCGTGACTGGGGAAAAATCGATAAGAATAATAATAATTTGTGGGTTTACGTCGCGAGACAACTAAGATCATGAGCGACGCCACAGGGTAGGACTGCGGATAATTTAGACCACCTGGGGATCTTTTCAATCGATACGAGAAGAAATTCAACACCAACGGAAGGATTCTGAAATGAATGACAGCCATGGAGGCCTCACAGAGTGTTATAATTATTTAAAATGCAATTTAGTGCACAGATTCCCTTGTCTAAAGCAATCGTACGCCTGTGAAAGGAATTTTCAATAGCCTGGAACCACGTGAGAAGCATTCCTCGGCCTAGCAAGTGCATGACTACGACGTCCACAGCGGGTAGCACAAAAACCTCCCACGCATCTCATTCGCATCCAGGTGCCAAAACTGTTAAAGGCGACTGAGAACAGCAATGCAAGGCCCATTATGCAAACTGGGACAAACTTTGGCCCTAACGACGCCATGGAAATGAGTCTGGGGGACAAAACTGTTTCGGGAGCAACATTTATCGAAACCAAAGGGCAGCCGCTCTTCGCATCTCCATAAACGATAATGCCAAAGCGGTCCCTGCGCGTGCTCGGCTCAAATGTCCTCCATGGAGTGGCCGCCGCGTTACTGTTCGACGGGACACAACACTCATACGGTATTGCGAAGGATGTTCCTTGTCGTTTGGAAACTCGTTGTCTACGTGATCCACTTTAAGAATTTCCTATCTCTGAGTTTCCGCTTCATTACCATGTCCGGAAAAAAAATACAACCAACGTGTGGTGCTTTACTCGAAATACAGAACTTAATAGCATAACAGAAGAAGAACCAATAGTGGCCACAGATGATGAGGATATATAAAGAGGGCGTAGGCTCACAGCTTTACGCTTGTTATCACGTACAACCAGAACAGGAAGAGAGCATTAAGGGGAAAAAAGGAAAGAAAAATACGCGCACGTTATTTTGACAGTTACGGAGAATTCGCTTGCAAAAGAAAACGAAGGAAAAAAGACTATTAAATTCCACTTACACAGCAGCCTATATACAACCCCAAGAGAAGGTCAACATTTTCGCCACCTGTAACATTAAACTGCCATCTAGCCGTAACGCTTATCTTTATTTATTTTAATTTTGATGTCGCGGAGAATAAAGGTAAACGTGTCAAAGGAGCTTCAGGGATTACGGCTGCAGTTTTCGCGAAGTCCTGGTGGATGCAAAGGATTACGGGAAGAGAAGGAAAGTCGGGAAGCAGAGGCTTTAAAGGCTCTGCGCATGAGTCATGACTTGATCGTGCTCTCGGGGCTCTTGGAAGCTCCTCACTTGACGCCATTATCCGCGATGAAAGTGAAAGACGCTGCGTAGAGCGTCGAGATTTCAACCCGCGTTAAAGGACTCTTAGGTGCGGACACACCACTGTGTCGCTCCTACTCAGAGTTGTCACAAAATCAGGAATTTATAAGAGACTTGGCAGATAACTATACTATGTGCTCTCTAATCACGCATCTAATCTGATCACGCATAATCCCACCCATTTTATTCGAAGCCCAGTATACATGATATAAAACACCTCAAAGAAAGGGTTCAATGTGTTATATGTCTAAGCCCTCCATTTGTCGAAAGAACAACAGCCCCTACTTTTTTAAATTCTTCCAAAGTGCAGCACATTTGATGGCAGAAATCGAGCTCAGCAAAGGGAGCTGTTCTTGGGCAACTCGACTACCCATATATTACATTACCGCACCGAAAACTTTTTACTAGTTTCCAATACTGCTCTCGGTGCCCGTTTATAGCTTTCCTCTGTTTTCATGTGCCAGTCATAGCCGTTTTCATTGCCCAGTCAGCGTGTACAGTCTTATGTCGGAGTTTGTAAACGTTCAAGTAGAAAAGACCCAATATTGTAAAGGTGAACGAAGAGAGACAGAGAGGGTTACCGCAATATTGGCCAAGTTCGTCAGATAGAGGACGTTTTGTAGGGAAAGAAAGCGAGGGGCGTAATTGATGGAATGGAGACTTCTAGTAAGATGGATTGTTTTCTTCAGCAAAGGCGTGACTGATGGACCGCAGAATTAGGGATCTTATTAAGGAGACACTTGAAGGTGTTAACGTCAGGACCATGAAACAAACGACTCGCAAAATCTGAAAAATATACTGCGTGTGCGGATGATGAGGGGTGGGGGCCTCCATCGCCCTAAACGTTGGCTTCTTCCGACGCGAGCGTGCGACAAATCAGATTAAGTGTACTTTACAGGACTGTCAAGGGGTTGGGTGCGTGGCGGATTCACAGCATCAAGTGAAGAAATTCTCGAAAAGGCCATTTTGTGCCGCTGGGGGACTTTGAACCCAGAGTCCACTGACGTTACATCGCCACTATATCGGAGTTACAAAGCATTGTCTGTAGATGTCCATATTTGTGGCCTCCCTTGGCTGCATTCTAACATGTCTCAGATCTCGAAAAAAAAAAAAACAAAAAAGGAAGGAAGCTTGATTGGTTTGAGCTGTCCCAGTTTTGCCTTTCTCAATTCTTTCTTTTTTTTTTTTTTTTTCTTTCGGCTCTCTCACCAATTCTCTCCCGCTTTAACTCCTTTCTATCTTTATTTTCGCTCACCGCAGTACTTCTCTGAACGCTTCATCACCCTGGCAGTGCATTGAAAATGACCAACACAAATTGTGCGTTAAAGCTGTGCGAACAGCAGCGGCACGGCCGACGTAGGACGCAACACATTCCAAGAAAAATCGATACGGAAGCTTTTCGTTTCGCCCTCTCTTCAATGCTCGACTACGGAACAGCCAAATGCTTCACATATACTCGCTGACAGCGACAGCACAATATATCATGCATGTCACCTTGAAAGTAATTGCCACATGGGATTCCTGGGATGGGTCACTCTCAGAAAGATGGGAAGTCATCCACAGAACGCGAGATAACAAATACAACGATACCTGACTTAAAAAAAAAAAGAAAACATGGAAAAATGTAGCAAGCCCAACTTGCCTTTTGGACAAAGCTTTAGCTCACGTAATATGACAAAGATCACGTTTTGCCGCACAAGAAGCTGCAGTTACTGGGTTATGCAGTTATGCCAGGCATGAGTGAAGCCAAGGAGCCCCTTTGACCAAAATGTGCCGTCTAATCCCACTTCTAATTCGTCGTCCAAAAGTTTGCGACCTATCTTTTCACCAAGGGACACGTCACGTCCGCTTCGTTGGCGGCGCATTGTTAGCTAGAATATGACAACCCTCTTTGATCGGTACCTAACTTAATTTACTATACATACAATAAATAAATAATCATTACCGCCAAGAGACGCACGCCTGAGCGCAATCCTAGAGGTAGGAACAGGAGTACTAGGTCGAATAACTATTATAAAGAAAGCGTCAAAAGCAACAACTGACCCTCATGGATTTTCGATTGACGAGCCCGCTGAAGCGCAACTAACAGTCGGTGTTTTCGCACCAGAAATATTTCACAGCCTGCTACGCGGACGAACGTCAAAAGCTATTTCTCTCTTTTGTTGGTCTTCGAAATCCGTGCTTACCCCTTTCGATCGGAAGACCGAGCATCCCTTCCCCCCGAATCCGGAAAGATGAGTAGCGAATGAAAGAGCGAGAAATTTCGCACGACCAGTCTTTGGAAATAAGGCCGAAGGGGGCAAAGTAGAGACCCCCGGAAGGTGACTACGACGAAGGAATCGAGATGACTCGAGATCGATAGCAGGCCATACTAAATCGATTGGCCGCCGGCTTCCAGAAGGGCAACCGACACGACGAGTGAACGTGTGGCCTCCAGGCTGGCAGTGCGCTGCACCAAATTATTCCCTTTGCAGGAAGCAGTTTCCCGTCAAACAGAAATGGCTCGTTTTTATAACGTAGGCCATTTTCCGCTTCATATATAAAGATTTACTTTTGCCGTTCTCCGCAACTTACATATTGCTCACAACAGTTCTTAGCTAAACTTTCGTTTACGAGCGCAGCGCCACCAAACGTTTACAACGCAAAGCTCGTGGTGTCCGCTTTCATGCGGCACGTGAAGTAAAAAGCTAAACTGGAGGCTCAGTGCTAATTCTACAGCGTCCACATACTAAACGAAAAATCTCTAGGCACGCAGACAGCTCGGAAGATGATCAGACACAATCAGGCCACGAGGAAAACAATCTTTCAAATCTATCTATTATTAACTACCTCATTTACCTTTTTTTCCCACGGTCATTAATTTACTATCTACAACTGACCAGGACTCCTTTTCAACGAAGACTTCGCTTCCCGCGAAGCGTTTAAGGGACCGACTGAAAAAGAACATCCTGTTCTCGTGTGTGTATATATTCTTGCGAAGCCGGTGTCGGTGCATGCATCGAAGTATACCTCATCCAGTTGCACGGTGCATGCCTCGACACTCCGCAAACTGAAGCGTTTCATGCGTTTCTAGCAATTATTGGACGAATGAGCGTCACTTATATGGAAAGCGAGAGATAATTAATAGCACGTTGTCATGCCCACAGACACAAGACAGAAAAGAAGCCAAGTTTCATTTGTTGCCGTGGCATTTGTAAATGGCCTAAGACGGCCCCTTGAGGTTTCACGGAATTCACGCTTCTTCCGCACAAAAGATTTGCACTTTTTATCCCACACTTTTCTGTGTTTCTCCCGTTCTTCTATCTATCTTGGTGCAACTGTATGGGGTTTTCGATTGCTACTCGAGCCCGAGACGAAGAGAGGTGCTTCATTTGGAACACCGCAAATTGCGTTTGGACTCAGTTGTGAGCTACGATAGTAAGGTTACGTGATCCATATCAGTACTGAATGTTAAAGGAAACCCTGACGTATAATATTGGATAAAAAAGAGGAATGACTGACACGGAACTGACCATGATAACGATGCCTCCTGGTAGATAAGGACGCAGTACAATGTTGAAGGCCAGCGGTGATACTCATCTCCATGATGACCAGTGCTGTTGACTACCACTGTCACTTGCTACTGCTGTAAATAACGACGACAGTGAAGTAACGTTGGGCTGTTCGAATCAAATCCGACAAATTTACCGACCGATATTTTCAACGTGCCCATTTCTCTGTCCGGGCAATGTCTTCTTGTGCTTGCATACTCTGATGCCCCGTTCTGCCATTCAATCTTCTATCAGGCCTCTGTCTGATCGAGTTGGTGACGTCTCAGAAGCCGTCTCCGGATTCCTTATACTCGTGCCTCTACCAATGGGCAGGAGAAGCCGCAGCCTTTGCCGTCGGTTGGCTGTCTCTGCTGCACCAGGGCGCTGCCGTGGCCGCAGTTGCTCGTCTGCAGAGTGCCACCATCGACTCCTTGGCCGGAGGGGCTCTGGCCACCCTATGGCAACAGGCCCTCGGTTCGCCCTGGGATCCTCTAGCACTGGCGTTAGGGTTAGCCGCAGCCCTAGCCGCCGCAGCTCCCTTGGGCAAGGCCTTGACGTCCAATAGAGACTCTAGCTGGCTCGGTGGAGTCCTCATAATTGTGTCGGCGGCGGCCGCCTTGTTCTTCGTCACCATGGGCTCCGTCGGTGCAACTGCGCCACCAGGGAACTCGTGGAGTCTCGCCATGTTAATGTTTACCGATAGTGCGCCCACAGGGGTAAGTTTTTTTTTCTCTCTCTCTCTCTCTGAGTGCCTCTAAAAATGAGCGAAATTTACGACATCGAGTAAACGGCGCAGGGCCTGCTCGCTTTATCCTGCGCGGCTTGTCATTAATGAGTCACGTGTTGTTTGGTGAAGCTCATGTATAATAGGCACTTCGATTGCATTTTTTTTTATTTAGGACTTGTTAAAATCTATATTCCGGTTTGTGGCTTGCACTTCGTTTCATTCATGGATGAAAAAAAATTTTCCCCCAATCAGTCACAGATATTTCCTAAAAAATTCAAGTTTTTATGAACGTCACTTTGTTTTAATGGGATGATAACCAGCAGGCTCCGTCGCGAAAACGCCTGAGAACAAAGAAAACACGGACGACACGACGATCTGTTGAAGAGACGAGGAAAATTCCTAGAGTACCAGCCCTTGCTTTGTTAGCACCTCCACACGCTACACGGTGAGGTTTGAGCTCATGCCGCACTCCTGTGTTCGTAGCTCCTGTCCGGTGCCGCCTTGTGCATGTACGCCTTCATCGGTCCCCACAGCGCAGTGCAACGCGCTCCAGACAGTCCACAGCCAGCCAAAGACCTTCCACTTGCCGTAGGTGTAAGCACGGCACTAACCTTCCTGCTCACATTCGCCATGGCCGTAGTGGCTACACTACAATCCCGTCACGACACTGCTCGCCCGTTGGCCGCGATGCTTGCCTCATGCTCCACGGACTGGGCGGGCACCGTCATGGCTGCAGCTACCCTATTAGGCCTAGCGACGTTAGCCTTGTATGGTTTGTTTCCACTTGGCGGCGCCGTCCGATCACTCGCCGCCGATGGACTGCTCTTCCGAAGCCTAGCCCGTGTGTCCGAACGTACTGGGACGCCAGTGGGATCCATATTGGCGTCCGGTGTCCTCGCTTCCGTCGCAGCTCTTGTTGGACACATTCCCAGACTGCTGGGCCTAATGGCGGCCGGTCCACTGGTCCTCAATACCGTCTCGTGTTTTGCCGTTCTCGTGACGAGATACCACCCGCCCAATAGGACGTTCTACGGACTCCTGAGTGCTGGCGTTGAAAGGAAAACGCCCAAGATTCAAGTAAGTAACATCGAAGTCACAGCTGCTACGTCTAGGGATGACATGCAGTTAAACCGAGAAGTGCATATATGCCATCACAAGTGCTCACGATACAAAGATAGCACGTGCTCTTTCAGGAAAGCTCGAGGACCGTATCGGAAGAGGCGAGTTCGGAACTGTCTTCGTCATCCGACAACGACGACGACGATGAAGAAGAAGACATCGACTCCATAGTTCGAGACTACAAGGAGAGGCTCCGTGTCGCAGCACTGACGGATATGGATGGTGGCGTGCTCAAGGACCCCACAACTGTTACCGCGAGGCGTGCAGACCTAGCCGTCATAGGACTTCTCATAGCCTTGGTTCTGCTAGCAACGACCATGGAAGCTGGTTCAAGAACTGTGGCCAGTGCTTCCCATCTTGGCTGTGCTGTCGTGTCGACGGTCAGCGCCGTAGCTGTAGGAGCTCTTCTGGTTGTGCTGTCAAGGTTGCCACAGGGCGTGGGGACTGGATACACATTCCGGGTGCCCATGGTGCCCTGGTTGCCTGCTATTGGGGCCTTCCTCAACGTGTGTTTATTGGTGGACTTGCTTGTGTCCACCTGGACTGTCTTCCTCGGATGGCTCGTATTGGGTGAGTGATTAGCCATTCTCTTGCTCAGCCTCATCAATAATTACCTAAGGGATGCAGTAGGCAGAGCGGTTCCTACGCACAGATGTGTTGAAAGGTCAACACAGGGCTTTAGATCACGCACAACCTCCATAAGGCAATGGTCTCCACCTCATGAATGCAGGAGAATTTCACGTGCTTCTTGTCAAGGAAGATTTCCTCTTCAACTGCCTATGCAGGTACAGCAGTGTATTTCCTGTACGGCATCCACAGTTCAACGGCGGCCAGCGATTTCTCCCTGCTGCCCAGCCCAACGCCCCCTGCTCCCACGTCGCCCAAGATCACCCTTCAACCCCTGCCTCCACCGGCCAACAGCATCGTGTCGCACATCGTTCCCTCGCATCGTGGTCACCCTCGTAGCCAGCGAAGGCTTGCGGAACTCGACACGGTCTTCATTCAGCATTGACTGCCTAATGGAATGTAAATAACCAGAAGCCTATTATTATGCCTTTGCGCAAAGACGATGATGCTGGGTATGTGTTACGGCACCATAAGCTTTTACTGTTGCTTTCAGGGCACTTGATGAGTCAGCGGACACGCCGGTAACGAAACAACGACGACAAGTTCTGCGCAGACGCCCACTATGCGGCTCCAGCATCATGCCCAAAGTTCTTTTTGGTGTTACGTTCCGGGGCATGACTTTCTGTACAAGTGGGAGCGATATGTCTGAACTTTCCTCATCGATGAAAACCTTAGGTGTGGAGCAATCAACGAATGTTTGTCGTCAGCAGAAATCTGGTAAGGAGGAGCAACGCGATGTGATATGGGTGCGCGTAACTGGTATGTTCAAATCATGCCTTTAGTGTTCTCTGTTTTCACCTGATTTCCTCCTTGGAGACTCGACATGCACAAGGAATTTGCGATAGAATAACGCAGTTTCACATACTGCGGGCCGTGAATTCATTGGCTCAGAGACTGCTGCGATGGAGTTACCTCAAGTAGGTACCTCAGGCACAAGTTCCATACAATTCTCCGACCGTAGAACTAGAACTTCGTGCCCATGACGGACACATATCTACGCGAGGCGGGAAATGGAAGGAAGAAAAGATGAAAACGTGAACACCCACTGAAAGGTACGGACGCGAAGCAAACGACCACCGCGCATGTATTACCACCGCTCTGGTGGCGTCGACATCAATATTCCCTGCCATAGAAGACCTCGCTAATGGTAGAAAATTTCACCACTATTGGAGAATGGGCAGCTGCATCCTAGGTCGATTTGATGTAACCCAGTCGGCGGTAGGATTCAAATCCCCCACCGCCCTGTGTTGACAGGAGGAGTGGCAACATAGCCCACTCGGCCAGGTATACAGCAAATGGCATAGACCATGTAGCATAGCAGTCAGGCTTGCGAATGGAGTAGCTGTCCGAAAAAGCTTTACAGGGACAGCTCTCTTAAATTTAACATATATGTCAATTTTCGTTTCACGCTACTGCAATCTGAAAAGCTCACGGCATTGATAGTTGCACTCCTTTTCTTTCTACGTGGCATGGTTACGTGAAATTGACACACCCCTATCATACAGCTATTAAGCTGACACCATTGAAGTTCGCACCTTTTTGCTTCTACTGCAGCTACACCCCTTCCCAGAGAGTTCTTTTTTTGTTTTGCATTCACCCGAATATTGATATATATATAAATATATTCTTTTTTTACAACCACTCCAGGCACAGCTTAAAAGGTGCCATACATACAGAACTTTTCACATCCTCCACATGAGCAGAATTTTTCAGGCGGACAGACCACATTTTCTTCCAGACAGAAAAGAAACATAACGAAGTGAAAGCAATGGGTGCAGCTACCATTCTAATGGATGGCTCAGGTCCAGACTTAAAAAAAATGGGAAAAGTACAGGAAATAGATGGAGTTGAAACTACGGAAAAGCCACACATGGAAGGATTTTGAGGTTTTATTTTCCCAGTTCAGAGGGCAAAATTGGGAACAAATTTGGGCTAAGAATTTACGCAAATATAGGCATAAAAACTTTGGCAATTCTATATTCAGGGTAAACTAGGGTTTGAAAAAATAGCTGCTTGATAACAATACAGTTCACACAACTTTTGCACTCTGAATGTGCTATTTGAGGTCTCAGCATTACAACTGCGACATATCATTCAATGATTAAATGAAGTTTTAGCACTTTCGAATCCCTAGTGGCACTAGACACATAAGTCCTGAGGCACACCTCCGGAAAGCGAGCAAGTACGCGATGTGGGCGCCATAGAAACAGTTCTGCACCATGTGACCCTGCTGTTACTATTACGGTTGTGTTGCAAATTTGCGGAAGCACCTCTATGCACTCCCAAGAGCCCCACATGGCATCTACACCAAATTTATGAATCGGGGTTGACGCGAAATATGCAAGCTTCAGCTGGGGGTCCACGTTCAGAGAAAAATCTGGAAGAATCCGAAAGCGTTTGGCTCTAGCTGCTGCCATTTGTGGCTGTTACTCTACCAGCAGAAATGAGACCTCTACACTGATACTAAGCAATTGTGTTGCACATGCAGTACTAGTGAGTCCCGTGGCCACCTCTCTGCTGCAATACCACTGAGGGTCCCCAATGGTAAGAGCACTGTTACGAGGCTCTTTGAATCGTGAAGAAACAGTAATGGCAAAGCATCAAAACTCAGAAGCTCAGTTCAGCACGTACAAGATTTGTTAGAGTATTTCATGTTAGTCCACTTGCTTAACGCTTTTGTTCAGCTTTAGACAATCACTAGCTCGAATATCATTGCCACACTGATCTGCTGTTTTGTGCACGCTGCAAGCTGATTATCTTCCACTGCAACTCGTTACAAACATATCACTATCCACTGTGTTATGTACATAGTTCCTACATGTTGCTCAGAGTTGATGATGATGGTGAGATATTATAGAAGGCAATGGGACATAAGCAATATGATGTACTTTCATTTGGCTGTAGCAATGGGCAGCAAAACAATGAAGTGTATATCCCACTCCCAGAGTACTGAACATGATCTCAATATCAAAAATCCTATAGAAAGTTTTAGCCTATTTTCATAATGTGCAAAATGTTTAAGAGGCACTATCTTATCAAAATAAGCTAAACATGATCTCCATCAAAAGCAGATCATATCATTTCTCAACCCCCTCAACAGTTACACACTGTCTTAGGGTTTCAGGCTGTCTCGAGTTCTGCTTCAGTTTGACTGGCAGACGCTTGGTATGTCCCCATTATCTCAAAAACACCTTACTCGCAAACTAGCCAAATTGTTTAGACAATACAGCTTGAAAGCTCTTAGCTACACCTACCTGGCAGTCAATTCACTGAACCCCGCAACAGGCATAACCACCTCTTTCATTCCTGCCAAGGAACAACGAGATAAAGAAATATGAGAACAGACCAATGCCTATCGCTGGAATCTGAAAAAGCACTAATGCAATAAATTGAATCACTCGCAATTGAGCAGCAATTGTGACCTTTTTGAAAAACTGAAGCAAGTGTGAGGGTAACCTTATTGCAAACTTACCCTTTGGGTATTTTTTAATTGTTGAGCTGTAGTATATCACACCAAGTGAGGCGACTGTTGGTGAACGACAAATCTTGTCCACTGTGTCGTAACAAAATAGTCAATCATGAAATAAAGACCAGAAAGTGTCGTCAACAAGAAACACATCGAGCAGAGCACCAACATTCGCCACACGATGTACAAAATATTGTTCTTTATAAACCGTCTCAAAAGTGTGTCAAATGAACCCCAAGCAATGTAGAAACTTATTGTGGCAAAGCACTCATGACCAGAAACTTTTCTTTGCAACTGCAGCATAAAGCAATAACAGTGAATCAGATGATTGGGCACAGCACAGTTCTACAACCCAGTAGGGAGATGTTGGCACAACTTTACTTTTGAAAACAGCAGTACTGCCATCCCTCCCATTCATGTTAAATTTCCATGTAGAAATTTATAATACCTACAGTTCGTCTCTTACATATCTAAGGGCTTCCCATTGTAAAAAAATATCTCCTTTGCTCCAAAAGAAAATATCTCACTTTTAGATATTTATTATTCTGTTCAGAAACACTGATGTCATTCAGGCCATTATAATGGCAGTGTCAGCACAATGAAAACACGTTACAAATCAAAATGTGCGGTGACATCCCAACAAATCATTATACTTGTGTCAATCGAATGTTGAGCCTTATCACAGTGACTTGCATTACATATTCATGTACATAGTATTACCACAGTAGTGCAGGTACAAGTAATCAGGATTACAGATGCATGGGTACTTTTAGAATGAATGCTTTTAACTTTCATCATTGCAGTTTGAGGAAGAAAGCTGGCGTACTCCAGTGCACTGTCAACCATAACAAGTGCTGCGGGTACCAAAGCAAAACACACACAACAGTCATGTACACAGTGAAGCCAGTAGTACCATAGCAGTATAATTAGGATGAGTAGACTTCTTCAAGAGCTCACTCAAATGTTCATTTGTTACAGCAGCTCCAAAGATTTGTTCAGTATCATCACACTGTCCATCGGCAAACACAATCTGTCAAGTTGCAGTAGTGATGTGTACAGAAATAAATGAACAGTACAATTTCGTCCAGTTGTTTAGTGCAAGTATTGTGCTCTGCTATTATTAATGAGTCCACGCAGACAGTGAAGACTACTTGTGAGTTGGGTAAGTGCTACATGCTATGTACAACTATTGAAGTGCAATTTAGTTACGCTTCAGTTCTTTTGAGACTCTTTTTCGCTTTCCTCATTCGCCTGCAATTTGTATGTACGTTTAAATGCACACACAGTTACGTGACCTTGTAAGTAATGGTACAGTGTGGCGATTTCATTTTCCCAACTTGAACAACGAAAATATTACTTTGCCTTTATCGATTTCTCCAAACATTGCTCGCAGCTGTAACCGAGTGTCAATGTCGAGGATGCCTTTTCGGTATCGACTCCGAAGCATCAGGACGAGGGCAGCTGTCTGAGGTGTCGCCACTTGTATATGCATGTTTTGTTGCCTTCTCTATGTGAAATAGTATTGATGTGATTCTGTGTGCCATACACAAATACTAGAATGGTTGTGTAAAGCATTGTCACTTGTTGCCATGATGACAGATCTAGTGACACTGGTCCCTCAAAGTACACTACTGAGTGTTTTAGAAATCCTTTGCTCACTGTGTTGAATTTGTACTGCATGTCACGACTCTGTTGACGTAACTCACGTTCACTTTGACTGAAAATAATAATAAAATTGGTCTGACCTTCATTCATTAATTTCTACCTGCTGTAATATTTCATTGCGATACATCACAGCTGAAACAGTTCTGAAACAACTCGTCGCTCTTGACCCGAGGTACCCACTTGCCAAACACCCTGTTGGTGTACAAAGAAGGATGCACTGAGTAAATGAATAAGTATTTACAAGTTCTAGGAAGATCAGGACACGGTCGTCTTTTTGTGGGTCGCACAGCCCGGACAAGTGTGCAGTGTGTCATGAACGAAGAGGTCGCACTCGAGGCAGAACAGCTTGTGGCATTTGGTGCACGTGTACACCTGCAAAGCATTTACACGCTGGTTATGCACCACCATGTTCTTCCTTAGCTATAGTCGACTTAAAATAGTAAACAAAGCCCAGCCACCCTTTGTACAGTACAGTCTGTGTGTCAAAAATAGCTAAAGACTCCAAACTCACATGTTTGTCCTTAATCTCAGCCTGACAGGCATAGCAAAACCTAAATGCAGAGATGCATAATTGAAAATATGCCTCTAAACTTTGCAAGGCACTGCTGAGTGTCAAAACCTACACTGTAGTGCCCTCAGACAGTTCATCCTGGGGTACCTCTTGGAAAGGATCGAGAGCGAAGAGGTGGTGATACGACCTTGCCAAGTGTGGTGCGGATACCAGAGTCAGTTCTGAAAGCACGGGTAAAGCTATGTAAAACATGTCACCTGATACGTTATCAGCTGCCTGCCTTCAAACTCACATGTCTTCCCTTCCATAAAGCACAAACGCGCACCACCAAACGCACACTGCGACTCAACGATACAATTTAGTTCAAGTGATTTAATAGGCAAACGAAAGCTTCCAACGTGCCGCCTTCAATACGGACAGTTTCACCTACCAGCTATACTGTGTTAAAAGAATCTGAACTCACATACATAGCCCATCTTTAACTTTGCAATGTTATTCTTTAGAGATCATGCCACACCCCAAGGAAAGAAACAATCACAATGAAAATTTTTCAAAAGAGATGCACTCTTTTTGTGTGGTTATGGTCCATAAATTTTTTTTTTTGCACTGCAAGGCGAGAAATGAAGCAAAACTCACTGCATGCCTTGCACTCCACAGGAAGTTCACAGTATTTCCCATTGCATTGGGGGCAATAGTAACCACCCGTTCCAAAACCTTCAGATGGGCTTTTGCTTTCGAGGTGGCTATAGAGATTGAGAAGAAGTAACATCAGATTTCAACACTGCGTAGGATTCTTTA
The DNA here is from genome assembly GCA_029532675.1 of Ornithodoros moubata. Lineage (NCBI taxonomy): Eukaryota > Metazoa > Arthropoda > Arachnida > Ixodida > Argasidae > Ornithodoros > Ornithodoros moubata. Next base: position 13,338 of record JARGYV010125877.1, on the reverse strand, counting down.
CCACGGTAGAGTGATTTCTGTAAAAGCCTCACCAAAAACACATGGACGGCTTTCCCTCTCTCTCGCTTCTATGGTGTGGAAACCCTGAAGCAGTAAAATGATTTCATCCATGAGACTTTACGTTGTCGTATTACTAAACATTAGCAATCCACACGAAATATGAAACAGCAAGGTTTAAAGGGGTTGCGACAGATGGTTCCAAGAAATATGTAATAAACATACAAAATGAATCAGCAGGACCCTGCGAACTTTGCACATAACTCATGTTTCAAAGTCCTGCTTATTTGCAACGAAAAAGAATATTTTCCGATACCGAAACTAACGAGGTGATGACGTCAGAACGAAGAACAACATGCTGGACGTTCGGGTTGAATAGCCCCCAAATGCAGCGTCTCGACAACGATGCTAGTTTCGCTGCAGCACGCTGCTAGACGCCGCAAAAACCGAAACGATGAGGTGACGCTGAGTGTGTCCGCACGCGCATTCCCCTTTCACTCCCTTCGGAGTTGGATCACGTGCTTCCGCTAGCCTTTCAACAGGCTGCACGGTCTGTCATCATAGCACCAGTGTTGCCTGGTTCATTTTGAGGCGCCGTTCAGGAACCAAATAAATTGAAATTCGATATCTTTATAAATAAAGAGGTCTGGAAAGAGCGATTTTGCACACAACATTTTGAAGACGTGAACTTTTTATATATGCTATGCAATTTTGATTCTAATGAATTGTCGCAACCCCTTTAAGACTGGAAGGAAGGCATAAGTCAAGTTGAAACCACTTCAAAGCAAATAAGACCTGCACTCACCCATGCGGATCAGTGACGACTCGGCATTGCCCTGTAAAAGTAAGAGACCGCAAACTATAGGGACATCTGAGATTAAATATGTTCTTAGAATGAAAGCAGCTAACAGAAAAGCACTGCAACGTCACAGTTTCCTAATGTGAAATACTATGCAAGAAGAGCATTTAAGCAAGCACTTACAATTACTGGTGGAGGTGACACGTGTTGAAAAAGAAGATCTTTGAAATGAGACTCATCAAGTATAACCCCGTATGTACCTACAAAGGAGGAAACAACAATGTCTCATAGACATGCTCAGGTACCGAAGAAACCAGACATTACCTCCTGTGGCTTTGGTCAGGGCACGACACACATGTAACTCTGCTGAAAGCCCTATAACGCTGCACCTGACGTTGTGCTTTTTCACCATCTACAATGAAATATGGATTAATAAATTAACAGAACATACTGCACTGAATCACAACTTTTGGTGAGGATAGTTCACAACGGCCACATAACACATGTCAGAGACCTGGAGACAACCTCGGGCAATTTGTGAGTGCATGATGATATGGTCTCTATGAATTATCATCTATGACCATTTCTTGAAACTGATTATGTTAGAACAACTGCAATGTCCAATCACAATGCTGACACTGCAAGTTAAGAACAAAGAATGCTTATCACACATTTCCTACCAACGTTCTCGTACAACCGATGAAAGAACCCGAGGCCTCAAGAGGTGCCTTTTGAAGTTCACCCTGACAGTACCTCTACTGTGTCGTAGATGTCACCAGGATCACATGTCGTCAAGCTGCCCAGGATAATCAGAACTTCTCTGCTTGTGTGTGAAGGCAAGTGCCTGCACAGATTCAAAAACATACACCGTCTGAACGTTCTAGTTTTGTAGAAAACTATATTAATCATTCATGTCGTTATACAGACAGTGCAATGTTTGCGATACAGAGTAGCAGTGAAACTCTAAACTCTTGGTGAAGCGATGGACTTACTTCAGCACTTGCGAAGCTAGCTCCAAAGAGTTCTGCAACGATGGCTCTCCACTGGGTGCCTTTGTTGTTGATGACTTCAATACTTCAATCATTTTCTGAGGATTACCTGAAACAACGCGCGTGAACATGCGGATATATTTAAGAAACCATCACCCAACTGCCTGCGCAGCCACCATTTCATATGACAAACCTTACCTGCAAGTTCTGTGAGCTTTTCCGCTTTCTTGTTAAACGTGGAAATTATACCCATGTTGCTAATGGGATTCTGGTAGAAAAATTCCTCCACAAAAAATTCCAGCATCTGAAACGAAGTTTCACATTTCAATTTCACGTTTCCGTTGGCACGGTAACAGTCACACAGTTTACAGCTTTAGTTACAGCTTACAGTTTTTCAACAAGAGATGAACGGTCATTACTTTTAGTGTGGCAACCAGTCTGGACGGTTTGAGATCAGGTTCACCCATAGCCTCCGAGAAATCGATAACAAGGTAGAGATGCCTCATCTGCAGATGACACAGGTTAGTTACATTAAGCGTCAGGAATAAAGAGAAAGTATTAATAACTTAAGTACCATCCCCAGTCTAATGTTTTTCTTAGAAAACATCTGTTTCCGCTTTGTCCTGTGGACGTAGTCCTGGACGCTTGGTTGCAAGAGACCCGAATCATCTTCTTTGATGGCCTCCCTGTAAAATATTTGTATGTTTAGCACTAAGAAAAGTTTACATGCTCACGTCGTACACTACGCCAAGGATCACACATGACAACTCGCGGTACAGCCCGAAGTTAAAAGTTGGTGAAAACTTTGCACATTCCACAGGCAATATAGCTCACAACAATTCGTCAAGCGCGTATTCTGATCGTAAAACACAAAGCTTACCAAGTTCTTTCGTATTCAGTTTCCCACCGGTACCCCTTCCCGTCCTCATCGTCCGCCATTTTTGTTTAGTACGCCAGCCTGTCACTATGCGTCGCTAGTAGGCAGGGCCTGGAATGAAACCGAAAGTATAAAAGAGCTCCACGCTGCTTACAGAAATTAGAAAGAAGAGTTAAAACTGCGTGAAAAAGAACTTATATAGAAGAAAGCAGTAGACGTTGATTACAGAATTTAAAATGTTGAGCATAAGAAAATATGACGAAGTCCTACGCTTGATTTACACTGAACTGATAACTGCAGATAACAGTAAACTCGAAATGTCTATCATTGTTACATTTTCTCTCATGCTTTTCTCTCTTTTGGCAGACCTACTTTCATCCGTGCGTATTGGACGAGATTTGATATATTTTAACAGTGGTTTCAATGGCTTGACTATGAACCTAAAAAAATTCCTGTATTTGTGATGATGGTGTAATTATGTCTAAGGTCCTGTCACTCGTTCAGATTCCTACAAGAAGCGCACGGTGTCTACCGTCGTTAGGGTTGGAAACGGGCCTTTCGTCCAGGGCTGTAATTTTTTTCTTGTGTGTCAAAATAATTAAGAATATGTCGAGGCATTCCCAAGGAACAGTTGGATAAATACATGTATTTGTACCACAGTCGTGTTGCACCGCACCCCGAAGTATCCTGTGAGAAAAAGAAATGCTTTTCTACGCGCCCTAATTACCGAGATACAACAGATTAAATAAACAGGGTTGCACGGTGACGTCACAACCTACACCCGTCCGTGGCCAGCGCGCACGTGTGACGTCCGCAGACGACAAGTTTCGGAACCGCGGGTTCATTTCGCTACGCTTTTATGGAGCCACTGTCACTAAAACCTGCTTTTGAGAACGGCGCATCTCAATTAGCCACATTTTGGTCGAGAGATGGTGAAAGGGCGGCTTACGTTCACGAACCCTTTAATGTACAGAAACGAGCTTTACATCAATTGACGGAGCTCACATCTTAGAATACAATGATATTAACTTCCATTGTCGAACTCACAGAACTTCGCGAAATTTTGCACCATCCTCCTCCGGGGAGAATGGTCTATAATATACATATTTTTAGTGTCAATCCAAGCTGTTGCCTGGACCACCCTGTCTGCCTCGACGTGAAAACATTCATATGTTCTTGTTTGGGCAAGAGTTGGGGTCAATTGTCGCAACCCCCTTTACGCTATTCCATCAATTTCCAAAGAGTTCTTAAAAAAAAATCTGCTGCTTCTCTGTCGTGCGCGTTTTACGCATGAGATTACAGTATTTTTTTTACATTTGTTTTAGGCGCTCAGTGTAATGAATGGTCTTGTCGAATTACTAAGAGTACAGGAGAAAGGGCGCTGATACACAAAGGCATGTTTTTAACGGAAAATACAACGGACTTTCTCCGTAAGATAACGGCGCCGGCGTCTCTGCAATCACAAGACACCAAAGAAGTAGCAGAGAAAAGCTGTCCCCTAGGCGGAAGAAACTGATCAGCAGATATAACCGAAGCAACGGCAGCGGAGAGTCACATCAGTAAGGATATTAAATCTTGAGACATCTTTCTTCCTCTCTGCCCCCAACACACACCACTCACAATTGGCGAGAAAAAGAAAAAGATGAAAGAGAATTTGAGCTGACGCCGCAGGTTTTCTTTATTGCATCGGCTGCCTGTGGGCAAGAGCTTATTGTTGTAGCTGAAGCTTCTCCTCTATGGTATATATATTGCGCTGTTCCGACAGACGAACGGGGTTTTCTGGCCATTGAAATCAGAAAGAAGCATGGCTGGTACTGTTGTCGCATACACCGCTTCTGTTCTACAAGGTGGTGGAGCGGGAATCATTAATCATCCAACCAAGGGCTGAATACATCACCACAAGTGGAAGTACATACGATGTTATGAGCATTACATTCAAGTCCTCGGAACCCTTATCTACTTTTTCGAGAAGAATAAACTAGGAAGTAGGTTTTCTCACAAATAATAAAAATCTACTTGTTGGAAAATAATTAGGTCGACCAAAGCTTACGTTGCCCTGGATAACTACAGTTAAGTTATTACGAATAGCGCTAACGTACAGTTGACCGCAAAGCTAGGAGACATACATTATTTTTCTCCTCACTCTCTGTCTACAGACGATGACGAGCGAGTCCTGATGAACTACCGCACATCCCCATCTCTACGCGCCCCAAATAGAATAACTCAAGTCCGTTAGACAGAATGTCGTCAACATGCGCTAGAAGCAGCGAAATATTAACGCATTATAATTTCTCAAATGACGCATGCAAGCCCACTATTCTCTTTTTTGTACGCACACACAAAAGAGTGATAGTGTGCACGGCACGAAAACAATGTAATCCAATGTGCTTCGCTAATGTCCGAAACAAACGCAGCACATTTAATATTCAATTTAGGGTCTGTATTAATCCCACAAGGCTGCATGGAGCCGAAGTTGCGTACGATGGGCCACTAACCGAAGGGATTTTGAAACCGCTACCAAAGTGGGGCATTATGCCAAGCATAAGCTCAATCTTAATCCAATAACACCGACAACAGGAGTAAAATTAGTCACTCGTGGCCACAGAAATACCGCTGTTCTTGTCGAAAGCACGAAGAAGAAGAAGAAAACTTAATTTACAACTGCACACGGGCTGCTTATCAGGCTTTACGGATTTGGTTTTCCAGCTCATCGGCTGCGGGGAACAAGCCTCATACGGCGTTTTATTTTAGTATCTATGTTACGAGGGAAACAGAAATTTCTTTATCTTCATCGAGTATATAAATACAGCAGCTATTGAACAACACCCCCACGCGCGGCATTCCCTCATAATAATCATGAGCTATTTCTAAACTTTTCACAGTGAGCAGCGTCACAAGCATCATGTATTTTTTTTTTTTTTCAAGTGTCTATTACTATGCCCCGATAATGGTAGTGCAAAGAGTTCAAGAAGAAATATATAGAGTTCTAGAGAACTATACTCGAAATATCAGTGCAAAGTTGGGTGTAATGGGGAAACGTGCACTTTGGCGTTCCCGCCAAGTTTCTAAAGCGCTCTCCCAATGCTGGTAGGTTATAGATACTACTGAGGAAATAGGTCTTGTACGCCAATCCTATGCATTGCCATCGTTGATGGAAGGGACCCCTGTGCACTTCCAGTACAGTACACTATGAGAATCTGCGCACAACACACGCAGAAGTTCCATATTTCATTTTCTCTCTGCAAGAGCTTTGTTTCTTTGCCCCAGGCGCCACAAACAAGAAGCGGTCCATTTACTTGGCTGACGGAAAAACAAGCTTAGCTGCTAGCTTATCGTCGCATTCTATTAGACTCGTTGTCTCTCCCTCAGAATGTCCATATAATATATATAGTCTGCCTGCAGCGCCCCTGGCGTGCTCTTATCTTATTAGTGCCTGACCTTGCACCCGAACACACGATGAGCTTGTAAATGAACGCCAAGGCGGTGCAAATCACAAAGCCTTGAGCTGAGCGCTGCTTCTAGCAAGCAAGCGAGATACCTCTTGGAAGACTGGCGTGCTCCTGCCATGACACCGTGTGGCCTCACTCAGTACAACATGCGCTGCCGTCTATCTAGAAGAGATAAAAGTTTTTGCTTAACTCGTATCTGAAATTTTCAAAGTGGAAAAGATGTAAATATGTGTGGATACATCTCATATAATCCATAAAGTGAGAAATACTTGGCGAGATACACTAACCGTGAGCCAGGGTTGCACAATCCCCTACATGCGAAATCGCAAGTCGCGGCTGAAGTCGCGGTCTCAGCTGCGACGAAAGGTTTGTTCCACACAGGATCCCGAATGCAGGCTCCTTGGCACATACCACAGTGGCAGAAAAAAGTTTGACCTAACAAAGCAAGTTAGCCGTTACAAGCCGCTATGTAGAACCACCTGTAAAGGGTGCTATCACTGCATAAACTGGTTTCTTGTGAAAAAGACACCTTTACAGGCACGACTGGCCAAGACGTTAGATTCTTAACTGCTTCCTTTCTCTGATTTATTTGTGCCATTTTTATGTTACAATTTTAATTTTTATGGAAGGCTGTTTTAACCATCTTAGACTATCCTTGCTCTAGAACAGGAGCCCAAACTGCTCCCATCTTCAACTTGGTTTCGACGTACCGTTTCTGCGCAGAAATCTCTTCGCCAATTTCGTAAAACTAAGCATTTTGTTCTTGTGGCATTTTTGGTGATTGGCCGTTTTATGGTATAGCAGCGACTACTACCATAGAGGGCACCAAAAAAATAATAAAAAGGTTGTTTCGTTTGTGTACAGTTTTATTAGCGTGTTGTCATTGATCCTTAATTTTCAATATTTATGCCCGTACAATGAAACAGAAAATTTTGCCTCTTTCCACCCAGGAAAAATATTCCTCTTCTCGCTAATCAAAGCACGCGTGACAAGGAAAGAGGGGGCTCGGGTATTTTTCTTAGTATCATGTACCAGATTGTCTGCCATGTTACCTTGTTGCCGTCTCCTTTACGCGCTTTGCTATGCACAAAGATCACATACAATTATATATTCCCTTCAAACGCAGAACGACTACCTGTTTCTCCCCTGCAGGACCTCAGTCATCCCAATATTTTTCGAACAATCCCAAACAGACTTGAAAGAAAACAAGTCTTATTGAAAGATATTTACTATATCCAGCGCGCTACAATTTTTTGCTACGTAGGCAATGATTTTTGAACCTGGAGGGTTTTCTTAGTAAGGCAAGAGACACGCCCTCCTTCCCTGTCCTAATTCTCCTTCTCTGCGGTAATTCTTCTCTACGACAGGTTATTACCACAACAATTTCCGCTACTGTTACTAACCACTACCAATTCACTTTAACACGTTCTTTCTTGAAACGTTTTTCAAATACAGTACGCTCCAACAGGCGACGAGTCTATCCGCGTGAAACGTCGAGAACGGGTGTCGAGAGTAGAGTTTTCTTATTGGTTGATCGATCGGTCCAAAGCGCTTATCCAGCGTCTTGGCAAGCGCGCCCGTTTTATTTCAACCACCTAGTGGAGCAAGCGCACTGAACAGCAGCTTCAAACACCGCCGGCTGCTGAAACGCAAACTCGCTACACTACTCAGTCACGTGATGTCCAGCAGGTAAGACCACTTTTGATACGGGTTTATCCGTCAAAGCTTTCTTGTCTGATGTCAGCTTTTGTCTGTCAACTTAAGGCTAACATGTACTGTGATGTTGACAGAACACTCACCAGCAGATATCGTCTGCAAGTAAAAATCATGTGATGCTGTGAGCTGATTATTACACATACGTCGTGAGTAGTGAGCTGATTATTACACATACGTCGTGAGTATTTCATCAGTTGCCTCTGACGTATTTCGCTTTACTCGACCTAAGTTATGAAATCAAGTCCTGCGGCATCTCAAAATATAGTACGGCGTCGTCCCACATCACGTAGGAGGGATAAGAGCCCATAACGCAAAACTTGTACTTGAAAGTACAAAATTTCTTCCTTCATTCATCGGGCGGAAAGAATCGTTTACGTGTATATGTGTATGCACGTGCTTGCACTATGAGCATATGCGTTACGAGCATATGTTTACCCTTTGTGCAGTCATAAAGAACTGTAGGTTGGATGGGTGCCTGTATGCATCAACACTCAGCACTAGTACTTAGCGGGGAACTCAAAATAGCGAATAAAGAAGTAGAGTTGTGAAAGAAAATTAAATTGATCTCGTGCTCGACACATCGATACAGGGAAACTTTCTTGCTTCCGAAGAGCAGCAAAGCCCGCGGGGAGTCCTTCTAACAGGATTACCCCCGAGGTACCTGTCATGTCCATAATAATGCACATAGCACAGCGAACGTTATCAAGTACGCCATGCGCCTCGCCTTTACGTGATAACATATGCACACGATGATTGATTGCTCCTGCTTCAAGAATTTTTCTTTTCTTTTTATTCTACAAAGATGGACGCTCTCATTTGTTTTTGTATAACACGTACCGCCTTGTTGTTGTCACAGCGTGTAACCAGTTTATAAAAATACTGCTATGAAATTCATGGGAAACAAGCCAGTGAAAGGAGACGGTTGTATACAGATGTAGGAGGCGCGCCGCGCGAGACTCAACAGAAATTGAAAAGATTAATAAATTAGTTTTTCTTCCTTTCGGTAGATAGAATATTGATTAGGGCGAAAGATTTACTGGATTTGGACGTTACAGCATGCTCCTCGAGTGCAGTCCTAGTCAGTTCTTCCCGGAAGAGATAATAACAACGCTGTCACTACACAGCATTAATGTGCTACCATAAATAGAAACTGCGTGGCTAACTGTTCCTAAAAATTTTAACCATACCAGATTTTGTATTTATTTTGTTGACTTTCCTTTCTGAACACCACTTTAGTTTGTGTGGTCGATGGGAAACTTTATCGCTAACGAGCGTTTAATTTCCTAAAGGAGCAATGTGTTTTCGGCGGCAAACTTCGTAGTGGCCCTTGCCCGCACCAGAAAAATTCGTCCTCCGATGAATGGAGTTATTTCTGCGGATCGAAATGGCAGTTTACTCATAGTTGAATTCTTCCTACAGAAGAAGGCTTTCGTGAGCTTTTTGATGGTTCAAGCAAGGTTTTGTTTTGCACATTCCTGCGACAGCAACTTTAGCGACAATCACTCCTCGTCAGGCAAAATAAACCTGCACATGTGTATGGAGCCCTTCTTTCCCAGTATGCAATATGACAGACGAGCCGAGCCTTTGAGACATTCACAGGATTTCCTCATTTCGTCTAATACAGTATCCGAGTCCTTTCGTACTCGCAAAATCCAATTTCATAAGCGCGACACAAATATGGAAACTGTGATAGATATTTTTTTTCTCTCTCTCCTTTTTGGCAGCAAATTGCTTTCTTGGCAGGGCAAAATGAATCGCAGACTTCCTACTGCTCGCAGTCCCCCTTTACTGATATATACATCCATATTTACTTACCTGTGCCGCCCCTAGTGTACTGATCTGATTTAAGGGGCTGAGTGTTTCGACATTGTAGCAAGCGCTGAGAGAAACTTTGCTAGCCTCGAAAAATAAGATGGAGGGGGGGGGGGGGGGTGAAAAAAATTGGGTGAGTTAGATGTAAGCATGTTCAGAGTAATCATTCTTATATTATCCTACGCGACTAGAAAGTGACGAGCTATGACGCCCTCCGAAGACACGTATAGTAAGGAAGGAGATGATAAAAGGAAACTGCCAATTAGATCGCCTAACGGAATGTAAAAAGCCAAATATGAAGCTAACTTCGCTCACAGCAAACAGCTTTCAAGCACGCGTTGTGTGCCCTGTTCATACTTTAAGGTACGCCATCAAGAAAGTTAAAAAAAACAAAACAATGATGACATCCCAAGCAGCACAGTGCACTGGAAGTCGGGTGCATTAAAGATGGATGGGTTGATCAAGGTTGCTTTCGCCGCTTCCAACACGTAAGATGGGCAGCGACAAACAGATAAGACACTTGACACCACCCCCAATGCACCCAACTTTGAGTACATATGTACTCAAAGTTGGGTGTATCCCTAGCGTCCACAATATTGTGGTGCTAGGGATACGTGGAATCAGATATACGATTCCGGTATGTTTATAATGACAGATACAGAGAGATATGTTATCCCCTATATGGTCGCAACTGGCTGTTGTCAGAAGCGGTAACGAAAAAAAAAAAAAAGAAAAAAGGAAGAAAGAGAGAAATATGGGGCGAAATTCATGCATGCGTTCATAATTCCCGCATTTCTTGTAAGCGCCGTGGGAAAGGCGTGATAATGAAGCAGGTAACATGCACCGACACGCCACGATAACCGACAACATATAGCGCAATTAATTTTCAGTTAACAACTCTGTGTATCCCCAAAATCAATTTTTCTAACTATTTTCGAGAACCCTGATGACACAACTGATGAAATGACATAGGCGCAGCATTCCTCTTCGCTGCTCAGGCTGTTTGCGCTATGGCACGCACGTGGAATGCGTTTCCTGCAAATGCGTTTCCTTGCTAATTCCTGCAGTCCAACCGCCACTGCGGGTGACAAGACACCCCTCACCGACCGCATGACAGCAAACTGATTCCACCTGTCGTGACAACTACAGCTCCCTCTGGAATAAGGGGACCGAAACTCTCGGCTCCAAAACCCCTGCACTAGTTCCGGCAATCAAGAACTTGATGAATTGCATGTCACAGACACGCGCTTCGAAGCAAAAAGAGAGGGGGGAAAAAATGGAAAAGGCTGAAACAGGATCCGCAGCTCTGAATACCGGGTACAGTGCAGTGAGCGTAGACTATTGGTACTGCATCACTGGACGCGAATCTTAAACGCAGGCGACCAAGTGCAACGAAACAGAAAATCTTTCGCTTTTCCACTGCATTCATGTGTGTAACGTGTCACGAACAGCCGCGGATTTCTTTGACGTCGCTGTGGACAGAAGAAAGGGAAACGTAAGCTTGTTTTTTCTTCGAACAAACGTTTTGTACTGGTTTTATATTGTTAAGCTTGTTGCAGAGCTCTTGCCATGTCGCCGCGAAAGCAGTAGTGTCAAGAAGAAAAGCAATAACGGTTGCGCGGGCGGCGGTGAACTGGGGTTGAAGCGGGGCTGTCGACCAACGAAAGTGAAAGCGCTCTCACGCGTAACACTCTTACGACAACGGACGAGCGGAATACAAATGCATTTGGTTGCTGTAATGCGAAGCCCGGCCTTACACAAAAGAAGAAACTGCCCACTCTTACTCCTTTCGCATTTATGTGATGCAAGTGGCACAAGTCTGAAGAGAACAAACTGCAGGCATCGTAAAGAACAGACAGAGACAGCCCAAAAACCAAATACTTCAAAGTAATGTAGTTGTCCCGATTATGTCGGGTGCATGAGTAGGTAATTAGGACCTGGGCGAGAAAAATAAAGGAGTACGCCTTAAAGATAGGCAACCTTTTTTTCCCTCTTAATTTGCGCAATTTGCAATAGCATTATATTTCATGTTATATCGTACTCTTTCTTCATTATAATTCGTCCATTAGTAAAGTATAGGCAAAGCATGCCAACCTGTACGTATAATAATAATAAAAAGCATAAAAAATATACGAGTAAGGCAGGGCTAGTGATTAAGCTGGCTACGTACGTCATGCTTGAATGCAACCTTGAACGAGCCCAGGGACCAGCGTACGCAACACCTGCGGAAGAAGTTATCCTGAATGTCGGTGAATGACGGCAGTTGTAGAACCCAGAAGAGAAACCGCCGTGTACTTCATTCTGCAAGAATCGACCACAGCACGTAAAAAAAAATATTGTAGCTCGCACAGCAGAGAGGATTTCAGTGTGACGTTCTCTTTGTTCGCCTACGGTGACAAAGCGTTGAGAGCAGACGCGAAACTGTCAACATTGGCTCAATGACCCGCTCCTCAACACTGAATAAAGTCGAAGGAATGCAAATTTTAGGCTCAATGCTTCCAGCCCTTCTGTTTGGGTATTCTATTGGAAAGCCGCCAACTCCCACTCATAAGAGGGAAAGAGTTTATTGAAATGCCTTTCAGTACAAACGGCATCGTAAACGGGGAACACGATCCTGTACAGGAATTAACGTGAATTTTTTCGTTCGCGTGTTCCCAGCGTGTGGACACAAACGTGTGGCTTCAGCTTCCACACGTCTTTTTTTCTTGGCAGGTTCGGTTGGTATACTGCGACACGTTCGGTAGACAGCTTCTTTTTCTTTTTTAATCCATCTTAAGGGTGTTCATATCTGTCGGTCCTTACAACGTTAACTACGCTAGACCATTAAAATCTGCGATTAAAAAACGGGAACGAATAGGACATCTGGAGCGACAATGAACTTCAATACTGCAGTATCGTAAGTGAACGTGAACTTTAAGAGAATGGTTAAACGTAAAAATCCCATCCGAAGTCATTAATTCTGAATCCTGCCATCTATTGATTGAATAGCCCCTAAGTACTTTCCTAGTAGGGCTCTCAACCAGTTGACCCTTTCCTAGTTAAAAGGCGCGGCCGTCAGAATGAGGCTGTTCCCAGAATTGCAGACGCTAAGTGGTTTTCGTAAGTACTGGATACAGGTACGAAGGAGCCAGATGCATTCGACGTTCTCCCAAATGAACAGGTACCATTTCATGGCACAGGAGCAGACGTACAGGGAAATTCTCTTTGTGGTAATAAATTGGTTGCGCGAGTAAGGAAGTGCTTCTCGTTGAATGGTTTTTCTCTTTCGTGTTTTTTCTACCCCAAGACTCGGGGACACGATTCATGCAGCTATAGTCTACAGTATAATATAATATCACAGATAACTATATAAGCGTACAAATACTATACTATAAAGCGTAAAAATATACAAGCGTAAATAAAGAGTCGAGGAATCGCCGTCGAAACGTCCATTCTTAATTCCTTTAATAGGCCTTTAATTAATTTAATAAACCTTTACAAACAATAACTTCCTAATAAACTTTGTTTTTCTATTACTCCCACGCCATTGCTGTCCGCGCTTCATTTTTATATTGCCTATATACTCGTACAAATATATAGGATAAAAGTTCGACATGGAATGAAAGCTTACGGCGCAGAAGCAATCGAAAAATGTCTCGAATAATATCGATTCGTTGTGTACGGCCAGGTCTTTATGGCTCTTGCGTATTCGCGGCGAGA
>JARGYV010125853.1:0-13519 GCA_029532675.1 Ornithodoros moubata | reverse complement strand
GGGATCTTTTGACGTGCGCCGGAAATCTCCGACACACAGTGCCAGTAACAATGTTTACCTCCCCCACATTGCTACCGTCCTCGACCGGGATCGAAACCGCGATCTTGAGCGCAGAAGCCATGCACGTTACCTCTGCGCTGCCGAGGGCGGCCAGTCGTCACGACGAAGGTTCCGAACCTTCCTGGCCGCTGCATTTGTTTGCTGAAGTGGCACACTCAGCTGAAGACTGCGAAACGATTCATTTAGTAGTTGTTAATAGCTGCGTTCCGAATTAATTATGGGGACTATTGTATACAAGTTTGGGCTTTGTAATCGTCGAACAGTTTGTTGATACATTTGAACTCCAAACGCAGTAAAATTGTCACGAAAAAAGGATACGCAGTAATGGTGTTTCAAAACTTCACCGGAGAGTTGACATCATGCAACCCATTGCGATTGTTCACTTGCGTGTAAAAATTTGCAAACAACGCTTGACACAGCCAGGATTAAAGATCCCGTGGCAACGCATTCGTCTACGTCAGCTTGCGCTCCAACTGTACGGTCCTGTAAGGAGTGTTCTGTCACCTACACAAGTGCTATACAAGAAAACCATCTTAACCATGTCACTGCTGGGCTTGTTTTAGTCTGCTGGATATACAGGGCCGGAATGTCTCGGAAACAAAATCAAAATTAGAACAAGAAACTATCACATCATAAGTGTTGCATACAACGTGAGTGGCTGCCCTGACCAGTGGAGGATCATGTCTTATCGGTCGGTTTTCGGTGCGCAGCTTTGATAAACTGCTCTATGCAACTAAATCTGAACTAAAGCCTGAACTAAAGCTGTGCCTCGAAACATTTCGCCTCGCACCAAGGTCACACGCACTTGTTTCGAAACCCGTCGTAAAACTGTTCAGGCACTTATTCCACACCCTTTCCGGTGTGGCCATCCGGCCTCTCTGCTCTATTATTGCTATAGAACGTTCACACGATAAATTGTTTACTGGCGCGACACACTCCACAGCGCCAGTTAACTGCATATAACTTTTGCAACGGAACTACCAACAAGCGAAAGTCCGGTTCAATGCCCCTTTGTGCAAAAGCTTGACGACGCGAAGTTTGTAAACGACCGACCTTTTTATATTTAACGAGTTCACAAGACGCCATGATTTACAGACTGAACTGCTTCCAGGGTAGATCACCTTACCTCGGCCGAATTTTTAAGTAATGTGAAGAAATCAAAACCGCTCTCCTCAGAGCAACCTATCTTTTCTCTTTTCAAAAGATGAGAGGTGTCACGTAGGAGTGAGCACCTGACATTGCTGAGGCGTGGTCCCTAATAAAACAAAACGTGCCTTAACACGTCGTACATTAGTATTGAGATTTTTTTTACTAACTTAACAATTCAACTATACAACATTTATTATTATTGGTTTCACTTTCAATAGACTTATGTGCGTGTGTGTAAGTAGACTTATGCGCACCATGAAATAACGGACGTTGCTCGTCATAGGTTACTCCAACAAACAGTCTATCAGCAAAAAAATGTGTAGAGTACAGCTGGTGCACATTGTAATTGCGCAGTATATTGTACATTTTATTATAACTGCGCATTGTGTAACCGTTGTCTATGACTTTGTTTGTGCGGACGTTGTGCGTGCGGATTTTGCGCACAGCAAATAACAATGCGAAAGAGCATATACTGAAGCATACACAGACAAATGATTAAGAAAATCAAAATTGCTAAAACCGAAATACTGACAAAAGGCCTCAAAAGCCACGAAGTGTAACGTTTACTCCAATCAATCAAACCATTAAATGCCTTCGCTGCTACTGATACGTATATCGATAGCCCTCAAGGTAGCAAGCATCTGGAAATCATTTACGCCGGACCTATAAGATTTTATAGGCGTCGAATGCCTTTTCCTCCAGGGCAACGAAGACCAATCAGAGAATAGACGCCTTACGACACACTTTTCCCTTCTTCCTACTTCTTGTCAGGGTTTTTCGTTGTCTGTCATTCCTTTTTTCAGGGGAAAAATATATCCGTGACGTTTCAGCTTTCTTCTTTTAAGAAAGCTTCTATGCAATAAACTCTGCTTACAGATACTGTCTCTTTCTACCTGAGCGCGAAGTTTCTGTGAGAGCTGGAATAGCGAAATTCCTGTTGCGAATGGCCCTGCCATTCCGAACTAATAAAACTGCGAAGTACGATGTTGAACTGCAGTTGTCTTTCCAATGTGTTTCCGCTCATACGAAGAGGGCAAGAAATCACGAGAAAGGCGCGAAGCCTTTCCACTTTGTTGGAGGAACTTTCTTATCTGGCACTCTGCCGATTACTTCTACACTGGTGCAAGTACGTTCGCTTGTGTGAAGACGCACCATACCTTTGGTGTATGCAGTGCTTTCACTTGACCCATATAGAAAAAGGCACTAAAATGCAAAGCTCAACCAAAGAAGAAAAACGCATTGATACTCGAATTTGGGGAAGCATTTCTACTGCCACTCAAAATTTAAATAGGTTGCCTTCCCGCGCTCTCAAATTGCAGTACTAATTTTCTGCTCAAAAGCTGCTGCTATATTAAATACTGTTGCTGATATTAAATACAATGGGTAGAGATAAAATGGTAAAATGAATGCCAGTACTGAGAAATAGATGCTTCAGAATATGTGTACAGGTCAGCCCCGTCAAGGTGATGAATAAGGTTGAAATCCCCCACTTGCAGTTTATCTGCGTTGAAGAAAAGCAGCGCCAACCTCCGCGATACGCTCAGCAAGGCGCTACGGAGAAGGTGTGTGAATGTTGTGCACACCGAAGTAAGCCGCATGAAAGTCTCACGCGGGATGTGTTATTTTGATGCTCTTATAAATAGGCCAAGCAACGTTTCCTCCCCATGAAGCTCAGCTATTGGAGCCCTCGTGACATCTCCGCTTGGTATCTTTTAGGGCTGGGTGTCCCTTGCGTTGATAACTGATACCGTCGAATGTTTCTCATTCTTACCTTTACTTTTGTAATGATAAACGTTCAAGAACTCAGGCAGATGCCTTTTTATTTCCTTTGTGTCGATGATGCATGCAGTTATACACGAAGTTTTAATTGTCGCAGGAAACATGCAGCCGAGAATAAATAGTCAGTGAACTCAGCCAGCAGTACCGCCTATAAATGTGAGCCACTAGCACTGCTCTCTGTCACATGTGAACTATCCGAATGTATTAAGTGCAACTGAGAAGTTACATTGGAAGGCACACTAGTCTGATCTACAATGAATCCGGCAATGTTGAGTACCACGCCCCTTCTAAATTAATTTCATGTAACAACTTTCCAGCAAAGACGTAAAATGGTAGTGCTGAATGTAATCTGCCTTACTCGTGCCCTTACTTTCGCGTGATTGATCACAATGGGTTCACGCAATTATTTTGCTTAGTACAATTAGTCACACGATTTCAGTGCACTTGCACCTGCTGGAGACCCTCTAAGAAAATGTAGTTTCTTATGCTTAAAATTTTATTGCCTCTCTTGTTAGATGAATCGGTGAATTATCAGTTCAGCTCGTGTTTCCTAAGGACCGATTTCTCACTGTGATATCGATAACCCCCCACATTAGAGTACTGACACGTTAGATTCCTGGTTTCCACCAAATGAGACACACTGTAGCCTCTCGAGTTTAATTAAATGCAAGAAGTCTGGCAAAACGTGAGTCTAGCTGATGAGAACTAAACGCCAGTCAGTAAGCTTACTTCTTACGTTGTGCACACTCATTCCGGCAGGTATGTGATGAGGAAGCTCGTGGAGGTACACGAAATGTGAACAATGCAGATTAAACCCTGCTCTCGCACTGGGAAACCTACCCTGAAACTCGTGCTTGCCGAACGCTTCTAAGCTCCCTTGTATCTAAAGGCATGCTCCCTGTGGGCGTAAATGAATTAACTTACTTAATTTAATTGATATCTGTACTTCAGAACTTTAGAAAGTGACGAGCCGTAAAATAGTGTCACACAACAATACTGGTTTCGAAGATTATGTATTCGTACCCACGCCATTGATCATCGCGAGCTGACAGCTTTCATTCTCAAAGCTCGTTTTGTCACCGCTTCAGTTGCTCCGTCGCATTTTACGCCTTTTCTTTGTCCACATTCCTCAACTAAATTCCAGCCTTCCTTATTTTTGGTGCGCTGAGTTGCCATTCCAAGCAATACGACGCCCTCTCGCTATTGATGCATGCGGATCCTGCTCTCTTCGTGTCTGAAACTCCTTTCGCAATCATGCGAGTGGTACCAAAAGAACAGACGACAATCGGTGGTCTTGTTGTGAAGCATTTTAAGAAACGATACCCTAGAATTCACCGTGCATTTCTAATAGCTGCACCTCTCCCCTTTTTCGTCTTTTATCCCCCATGAACTGCCTTCGCCGTCGTTATTTTTCATTATTCTCTTGAAATAGACACTTTGCCTTGATAACTGGATGCAATATGCACGAATTTCTACGTGACCCTGCATTCAGGAAGTCACAAAAGCAATACTCTACGTCCAAGGACCTAATAAAATGTATTCGCGTTAATACAGAGGCCGATGCGGAAACAGGGGGCAGCAAAACTGCATTACCTTGCAGTGTAATCTGATAAGCTTTAAGTGATTGCAGGTTTGTGCAGCAAAATAAGGCAGCCAAAATACGTAAAGAGGTATTCGTCTTTTGCCGCCAAGTCTTTATGGGTGCAGTTATAAGCGGCATTACTGGTGGCCTGTATTGAGAGGAATCGTTTCCTGGAAGACAGTCAACATCGTTTCTACTATCAAGCATGACTTGATCCGTCTTTACAAAATCTTCCCTCAAATTTAGATACACGTGTTGTAAGCAAATTCACTCATGTGCATGCAGTCACGCAGGCTTGCTGAAGATTTACTTTGACTACAGTAACTCCAGCTACTTGTGCCCGTTTCAAAGTGCACATTCAGAGATAATTCTGCAGAGCTGCTGAACCCACCCTCGGGTTCGGTTTCGGTGCTTGTTTTTCTCTTGCTTACCTTTTAGTTTTAGCCTTTCTAGCGATATAAATACTTATGGATGGTTGGTAATTTATAAAAATACTGTGGAAATGGTAGTCCCCAGTCCGGACTGGCTACTCCAGTGCTATTGAATATAGATAAGAAAAAGAATAATGATAAGAAGAACAAGATAATACTCATGATATGTGCCACACTCTAGTACGCGTAGTTAGTAGAATATGAAAATTAAAAATAAATGCCGAAAAAAACTGATCTCAGCCGAAGTTTCACGAAAGGTAAAGTAAAGTTAATAATAATTCGTGGCTTTCCTTCTGTAGACATCGGCGGTCGTTAGCAACGCCACAGT
The DNA here is from genome assembly GCA_029532675.1 of Ornithodoros moubata. Lineage (NCBI taxonomy): Eukaryota > Metazoa > Arthropoda > Arachnida > Ixodida > Argasidae > Ornithodoros > Ornithodoros moubata. The sequence goes on along the minus strand of JARGYV010125853.1, from coordinate 8,190 downwards.
GGCCGTTTCTGTCGACTGATTTTACCCCCTTGAGACTTCTTTTAATGGGCGCCAAAATCCCGACACGCATTATATCCCTCGCGGCATATGGCGCGTTTGAACAATTGGCATTAAATCTCCTGTAAGGCGAGCGCAATACCGACCGAGCCACAGTAGTCAACTGAAAGTGAAAGTTACTAGTCCTGAGCGCCAAGTCCTGACTTGGCGCTCGGGTGGGACACTTGTCTTCGCTAAGCTATAAATAAACTTATAGCATACAGCAGCACAACCAAGACTACCGTAGGTTCCTGCGCTGCCCGCGGCGCACGGACCATCTAACAACCTTTCCCAGCAATACCACCAGCATTAAGAAAATCGCACTCCATGCAAAGATGAAAAAGGTGTCGGCAATAGGTGTCATCGATGGCCTCACAAGACGACAAATGATGTGCTTACAAAGTAATTCACCTTCTTGTAGTTTGGGGTTTCCAGAGTAATGCGCACATCATTGATGAAAGTATCTCGTTATTTTTGGCACTAAAGTACTTCTTCCGGGTTCACCAGAGTGCTGCTTCCAAAAGGAGCAAAGTCGTGGCTGGCAGGAAAATAGAATTCCCCGTTATATTCTAGTGGGACGTTCTACAAAGTCCAGAAGGCAGACGTCACTCGGTTCGCTCTGAGGCGCAAGAAAATTAGCCGTGCTAAAGGAACAAGTCCCGTTAACTTAATTCGCTTAGCCAGACAAATGCAAGGCTCTCTCGCACGCCAATAGCTCCCCTTGCGATTCTGGCCTCAAAGGCTTTGCCCGGTTATTTCTGTATACTGCGCAAGGAAGATGAAAAGTGCTAAACTCAAGTGCAACGGCGCGTGTAGTTGAGTTCGTGTATGGCGCCCTTTTTCTTTCTTTTTTCTAAATTTTGTTCTCACTGGCCTGGGGACACTGCATTTATTATGTCATGGAAGGAATGGGGGAAAAACAGCATCTCTGCTCTTGTTGAATATCTTATCTCACGCCTTTTTGCATCTTACAGGGAACGCTATCAAGGAGAGAGGATAGAATATCCTGACTCCTTTCGAAAGAGGTCGCCGCGAGCGCTCCGCACAAACATGTCAGGGATAAAATATTCGACTTGCAGAAGTTCTCTGAAAGAAGCACTTTACTAAGCGGTAAACTTCATAAAAGTTATTCACAGGAATCTCAAACCATGCAACCTATGCCGCACTTATAACGTAAAAGTGCGTAGCAGCCGCCACTGCAGCTTCGTATGTTCGTGTTCCTGGCGCCTATGTTGCTAGCCGTACGCGCTACAGCAGCACGAATAATTAAATCTGAAGAACGGAGCAAACCACCTGCGCTACTTCACTTTAGTGCGCAGCGCAGCACTTCCTGGCAGCAAACATGGCGTGGGAAGAGTGCAAAAGCGTGGTTTACACTTCGCAAGTAATTCTTAGGGCTGAGCGCTGCTAGGCACCATTAATCTACCTCGATTGAACCACGCGGATACATTTCATGAATGGAAAACTCTAAAACTACGTTGCTGCGTTATACTACATCGCAACCATTACCAGGATATTAATTTTTTCCTGATAGTTTCTGTTTGTTTATCCGGAGATACCACACGCGACTAAGAATCGTGAACTCGTAGTCGTGCGAAAGCTCCTTGCAAGAGAATGAATGGCGAAACGCCGACCATGCTCCCCACAATGACAAATTTCCATTCAGATGCTTTAATTCGTGGGACAGGGCATATACTCGAAAGAGGGCAGAGCGCTTGCACTACTTCACTTCTTCTCTACAACGCACAGCCAATGCTGCACAGCAAGAAAACTGTTTCGTCAAGAATATCGAGACCCAAACATGTCTCTTTTTTCTCTCAGTATTTCCCAATTCATATATAAAAAAGAAACTTTTTTTTTCATTCAACAATTCGCACTATCGTGTTCGCGCACGCGCTAATGTGTTCTGTATATGATTATTTCGGGCCTCGCAGCCACTTCTGGCTCTTGCGCCACCACACCTGGCAAATGTAACGACGAATAAACATACTTTTAAAGCTCCTAATGACATCGGATTGCGCAAGAGCGCAAGGAACGACCCGTTTCCGTCTTCTTCTGCAAGACGATAGTTACCTGCACTGTCGCTAGGTCAACTTCGAAGCAGTAACAAAACACAAGTGGAGTCATCCACAAGTCCCGCAATTAATTAGTCTTCAACGGCGGAAGCTTTTCTTTGTCTTCGCTGTATGTAGCGCTTTCTCATAACAGTACACATCTTTACGCCTGAGGCCAGCGAAAAGCCATCTATCATGCAAGAGCGCAGCAAGTGTTCAGAAAAGAACAATGTGCCAAACGCCGCCGTGGCTTCTTCTTCTTCTTCCTACACCGATGTGGCTAATGGCCAGATAGGTGAAGGAAGAAGAAGAAGAAGAACAATGTGTTGTACGAGGCTGTATGTAATATCATAATACTGTATTTTTCTCATTACGTAGCTAGTCACCGAAGTGGTACGACACTGTTGGCGATAGCAAGCGCGAAAGCACAGGGTTCACATTGCCCTTGCGCTTTCATCTCTTGCTAATCTCACTGAAACGATTTGTCATGGTCTCCATAGCCATCATGTCGATATCTCGTTCACCTGACCATTGTTGACGACACATCCCCAAAATGTATTTACATGGTTGTTGTCTGTGATGAAAGCATGCGGGGGAGCACATCTTCTCAGTAGTGAACAACAGCTAATGTGCAGGCTATCCCACCCCCCTCCTTCCCACAGTGTATACAATTGTGAAACTACCCATGCGTACGGTATGGGACATTATACCTTGCCCTGTACAGATAGAGATCTATTACCGTTAATGCAGTAGCACTTGCGGGTACTTTTTGTGTGTGTGTGGTTCTACTCTTTTCCTTTTTGGGGGGTGGGGGTGGGGTGGGGGGTAAGATTTATTTTTTTGCACCTGGTGCGAGCACATTTATGCCCTCCTAACGATTGCAGCGAATCACCCACATGGTATGATCTTTGCAATTAATTTGACCTTCTTCCTATATGCCGAGCACAGTACGCAGTAAGCGATTCCGATCTAATTCGCATGAAAGAAAAAGAAAAACAACAGGGCGCTTCACAAAAAAAAAAAAAAAGAAAAAGGAAAGGGTGAACAGCTAATGTTAACCGACATACCAGACTCATGCCATAAAGGAGACTGCTCGTATGTCTAAGCATAGTTCCAAACAGTAAAATAACGTTTGGCCTGCCTGTCAAAAGCAGCCTGAGCTTTCGCATCAAATTGCTGTCTCAAACTCTATATAAATTTTTCTCTCCTTGTCTTTTTACAGTTTCTTTTATATATATTTCCTTCTTTATCCCTTTATATATTTATTATTTATATATAACTTGGTCATACCGTTTTAAACCACCGTCGAGGCAGGAGCAGACGCAAGACGAGGAAGGAAGGCTCACGCCCTAACCCTGTTAGTGCCCACTATCGTATCTCTCGTGCCTTTCTTGCAGCAGTGGAGGGTTAAGCATGAAGCGAGGCTGCCACTTGTAAGGAGCTTCTAACGACGACATTAAATAGTGACGATGGAGTGAGGTGATAAAGAGCTTCTAACATAGTTCTACATACAATGACCTGTTTTCAAGGTTCACCTAAGTACTTCGTTCCCTCATTGGACGTAATTTGATACACTTCTTAATGTTTACGCTGGTTACATTTCAATTCTCCCATAGTTAGAGCGAACAAGCTACTACTATACAGAATGATGCTGAGGTGACATATTTCACAGCAACAAGGCGAACAAAGTACAAACAACATATGCACGTTACAAGTTTCACACGAAGGTGCTAGAATATCATTTAAAATAAGAGATCAATATGTGAAGACATTACTGTCACGGTGTGATTCCAAGGATAACGGAGATCCAAATTAATGTAGGCAACATCAACGTAGTTATCCGGAACGACTGACATACTCTTACCAAGTCCAATCCTAACCAACGCAGGGTTTCTGTAGCCATATTAAAAAGCAGAAGCGTCTTTCTGGACGCGTAAATGGACCTAGTCAAACAACCGCTTTACAACGTAATTCAGCTATATGTACCGCTAGGGAGCATTACTTTTTCCGTTGCTTCTGGTATGCCATCGGTGCTCTGTCAGATTCTCAGTTGAATTCTAAAAGCTTAACTCAGCTAAAATAAAATTGAATCGTACAAAATATGTGACATAGGTTCTGCTCAATACGAATGCTTAGCTGCACATTTTTTCAAACCTACATTTGAAACCTTTCTACAAATCTTTGTTTAAAGCTGATAAGATTAAAGGCGTATCCCGACACAGTTCTCTTTCTACGCATATGCAAATTATTATGTGATGGAAGAAGGCACCAGATATCTTCGCCAGGAATCAAACGCATGGCAATGCCGTGAGTCGACGACTTGCTCCCGTTCATGCCAAAGTAAAGGACGATACCCTCTAAATCTCCCGACAATTCTTGCCATATACACTTACATTACTCAGGGTACTTGTACGAGTATATTTACTGACTTAGGCTCCACCTTCCGCTTCTGTGCATTCGATGACGCTTGCTTTAGGGTGTTGCCATTGTCCGAAGTTCACGTAATCTGCGTCACTTTTTTCCTTTTCTTTTCTTCCCTTTCCTTTTTTTATGATTGAAAACCTTTTTTACATGAGGTTCAATTATCAAGAAAACATATAACCAGAGCATGGAAAAACTCTGGAAAAATTAATGATACAGCGTGAAAGAAAACTGCCCACAGATAAAATCGTAACCACAGCCCAGCACCTCAGTAGATGCACGCTGAAGCGTGGGAGCAATCTGGTGCGGCCTGCTAAAATAGTATCGAATTATGTACTACCATCAATAGAAGATAAAAAAAAAACATTTTCAAGAGAAAGGAAAGAAAATAAGAGAGATCGTAAGAACTTGTGCTTCCGAAGAATATCGCTTAGCACTTCTAACGCGCATTACTTGAAAGTCATCGTGATTTATTTATCTAATATTAAAGCCTTTTTAGTCGGTTCAAAGAGAAAGGCGACTTCACTGCTTTCCTTACCCATTTGATGGGTCCCTCAAGAGGTCTCATATCTTAGAGATAAAAGTTTATTGTCCCAGGAGAAACCACGTTGAAGAAACCTCCACGAAAGCATTTCCCAACGGCTCGGCAATCGGTAATCGATATTTTCATGCCACAAACAAAATGCTGGCCAGAGAATAATGTCGGCCGACACCACTGATACCCGTCCAAGTTACGGAAACATCCATCCATCTTTGCCATCCATGCCAAAGCTGCGGCTTGTGGCTTCCCCCACCCCCAGTTTTATTTCTAAGAGTCTAGATTTCAAACTGTTCACTCATGTGGATAGAATATCGACGGTCCAGTGCACTTTACGTCTCTCTGACCTTTTAAAAATGAAGAGAGAAACGCATAAAAGAATATACATATGTATGTTTCGCGTGTGTGTATTTGAAAGGAATATTACGGATATCTGCGTCGATCATTGATTTAACGAGGTCCTAGAGTGAGTAACACAGGTGTCACCCTCTATGCTCTCCATTGTCAAACGCTACGCTCTGTATTCAAAGGAATCGAAAGGAGTAGCACCGTGAAGCTCTCTCTCTGTACCCCGTTCATCGATTCTTGTCAATTATTGCGGTGACAAGATAAATGGAAACGAAATCTCTACATACACTTAGGAGCAGCGACAGAAGGTCCCTGGAATAACTCGAGGTAAAAAAAAAAAAAGACATATAGACATGTGTAGACTATTGGGACGTGGCTTTGGATGGGAGAAAAATGTATCTGCCACTTCAAGTCAGAGGGCGAACTTCCTTCTCTCTCTGTCCAAAACAAAAGGTGAATCATGTGTCCAGCAAACCTCTATTGCCTAAGCCTGACCGACATCCCCTTGTATACGAATGAAATGTCATAATGATTTACATGAAAGTTATGTTGAGCAGTGTGTCAGCGCGCCAGCGGCCGTTTCATTTGGAGACGAAAACGTGTTCGATGAAAACGATGGTTTGTAAGCCTAACTATGTAAATCCGACCATATTCCAAGGCACCTGTCCCACTCTGTAATTCGGTTGCTTCGAGCAAGAGGCGTTGAGAGGGCTGTGTAGCAAAGTAAGACCTCCGGCGCAAAAATACAGGCGGACACGAAGTTAGAGAGAAGAATTTGTTACAACTCAGGAGTTTTCAAGAAATGACAAGTTCTGCGAGTCACTGTTGCTGTGTTGAAACAGGGACGATAATCCATATGAAATGTGTGACAGAGGAGAGTTGATAGAGGTACAACTTTCCTTCGTTTCTGCGGATTAGGAAAATGCGATTCAGTCGACTGCTGCACTGAAATTTTAATGCGACGAAGGAATTGTTACGAAAATACATGAGCTGCACACAAAGCTTTGGGTACAGGATGGAAATTAGTGTTCTGAGGCTGGAACACATAAATGGGAATTAAATACAGAAGGAAAAGAGGAAGGATATGCCTGAGAGCAAAATAAAAAAATTACAGGTCTAACTTTGGATAGAGATTTGATTGAACTGAAACATGTCGGAGGAAACGGTTGTGCACCGAAGGCACCCCGTCCACAAAGTTGGGCTCACCAATTCAATTCTATTTTCTTCACTTCCTCATGACCAATGGTGGCGTTGTTAGGGCTACAGAGGACGGACTTTCTCGTGCCGCTAGCGCGTCGAACCTACAGTACCTGCGAGGCGCTTTATTGTATAGGGTTGTCGATGTTGTATTTGTGGATTGCAAGGAGGCGTAATAAGCACAAGCTTGGCAACATATTGGTTATCAATTCATGTGGATCTGTTCTAGAGGCCGTGTGGCCAAGACCCATTTTCCTGCGTCCTTAACCAGCTGGTGACGTTCAGACATTTCAAGAATTAAGTTCGACGCGTAGGAATTGTAGTCTGTTATCTAGCGGCTTCGATCCCGGCCGACGACGGTGGAAATGTGGGGAAGGTAAACATTGTTACTGGCACCGTTTATCGGACATTTCCGGCGCACGTCAAAAGACCCCAGGTGAACCAAATTACCATCAGTCCTACTCTCTGGTGTCGCTCATGATCACAGTTGTCTCCCGACATAGAGAAACTAATTACTATTATTATAGTAGTCTGGTTACAAACAGCGTGACCGCATATGTATACACAATATGCTGCACGTGCGCAGTTCAGTTCAGCTTCAAGAGTAATAGTGGCATCTATGCACGTGAACAAGCATTTGGATACGATTTATGCACGTCTTATCATCTAGCATCCGTACATTAGATATATCCTCTAAAAGCTTGAAATAACATTGGCGTGCAATACGTGTTCTCGCTTCCCTTCTGGTATTCCCTTGTCAGCTCCCCAATGAGTACAAAACTGGGTTGCCCTTTGTACATCGCCTGTGACGTTTATCATCGGTTATTACAAGGAAACAACACTAAGTGAATCTGGCTCCTCGGTGACCCGAGAAAGGAGTCATTCATTGTTGCCGTAGCCTCGCTGAAAGGGGGAAAAAATGCCTGCCTGGTGCAATCCTCTTAATGGCCCCCCCTTTCTGTCCGAAAAATGAGCCGTTAGAAGGGAACGTCCAGCAAGTAATGGTAAGCAGCTTTGTACATGTTCTTTTTGCAAGAGACCAATAAGAGGGGGCAGGGCTGTTCCAACCGAGAAAGTGATAAACATTACCAGTCATTTGGCGGTGCTAGACGGGGTCGCAAGTAGCACGAAGGAAGGAAGCAAGGTAGTCGGACGCTGTCTACTAAAATGAATTTGCAGTGGGAGTCTCCACGTCGGCACTTTGGTGCGTATCAGGATTCTCGTAAGCATGCGGTGAGGAAACGTTACCATAAGAAGAAACTTCCAAAACAGCAAATTGGGCGCGAAGTATTAAAACGCCAATATGCGCGGCAGAGGTCAACTTTTTTGTTTGCATTTTTATCATTGTTTTTGCTTTCTCGGTTACCGTCGAAGATAATGGCATTCAAAAACAAAGGCGATTTTTCTTTTTTTATTGACATCAGTAACTGCTCAAGTTGTGTGCGGAACTGCCCGATAACGTCCCCGAAGGAAGTGATTACATGTGTAGACTTCTATGCTAAGAGCTACATTCTATCAGTTGTGCACATCTCACTGTAAGACGAAACTGAATCAACCTACAGGATGGATGGATGGATGGTGTCGTAAGAGAAGCGG
>JARGYV010125845.1:392-10667 GCA_029532675.1 Ornithodoros moubata | reverse complement strand
AGAATGTGAAATGTGGGCCACAGGGAGGGAGGCAAAGTTGGTGAACTCTGTAAGGGCCTGCGAAATTGTATACCAGAATCGATGCAAACCAGACATCTCGGTGAAGGAGGACACACCCTACGTAACTTCGTGCGAACCGCCCCCCACTACACTATAACCTGGTTGTTGAGGACATAGGGCAGTCCACTGGGAACTGAGAAAAGCCACTGATGGCCGTAAATGGAATGGCTAGATAAACAATAAACAAATATTGCATCCATTCCTCCCGTCTGAAGTTCTACTTTGAAACATATACGTGAAAGCCAGGCAGCAACGAACATTGATCGTGGATTTATACACTGGAAATTCTGCGTGAAGGTGATATAACGTGGGTCATCGATTCTGTTTTATCACAATTAAAAGGGGGCAAACTTGTGTCGTTTACTCCCGACGAATTTGTAGGTTTCGCATAGACCTTCGTGGGCTCCACGAATCCGCGACCGTTACTCAACAGTCTCAGCAAGTACTGTTTGCATGTTAGCTTTAAAGACGTTGGTTAGGCTCATCGTCGAAAAATACTTCCCATTTGCTAACTTGTGCATGTGCCCTTAGACACCTCGTGACAAGCAAGGATGTCTTTCAGCATTCTGACAAGGCTTACCCAGCCGCACGAACCGCGTCATCTAGGATACGGCAGGATATTAATCGATACGATAGATTAGCATCACTGCCCAGGGTTAGATAAAATGGCAAGGGCATGCAGAAAATGCCAATCTCGGAAGATCCGGTCAGTAAAAACATGTGGGGATACACCATTGTTACAGAATGATCTTGATGAACATTGCCACGCATAAAGCGCCCACACACGGCTAAGCCTAAAAGAACGAACGCTGTGGTAATGTCTTTCATACCACTAACACGCCATCACACGCGAGGAATTTAGAAAACTTTTTGCTACTACAACATCAGAGCTGAAAAGGAAAAGAATGTTTTGCGAAGCCAGTACACCTATCAGGGCATGTATCTTAGTGATAATAAGTACTGAATTGATTACGGTCGCCACCAGCCGAGGATGGTAGCAGTGTTGGGGATGTAAACACTATTTCTGACACCGTCTGTCGGCGATTTCTGGCGCACGTCAAAAGATCCACAAGTTGCCTAAATCATCCGCGGCCCTACCCTACACCCATCTCGCGACGTAAAACCACCAATTATTATTATTCCCGATCTCGTTAGTTTAAAACAACCCCATTAGTAACGTAACTAGCCTGAGGTCTTTCTCATTCTTTTTTCGTTTTGATTGTTTCTTTGTTTACTAACAGCAGCGTAATTGGTGGGGACCAGTCTCCTGTCGCTTTCACTTGGAGCCATTACTCGTTAACAAAGGATGTTTTCTGGACTGGCTGATGTGAACAAAAATGTCAATGTCTTCCTAACATCAGAAGTCCCCCTGGCTTGAACCGCATAACTAGATAATGATCATTAGTGAGACCTACGAAACAGGTTAATGAGGGAAAAGAATATCAATCAATATTTGTAATCAGTTATACATGACAATCTTCCGTATAATCATTGTGTGCTTATATGCCACGCACATTGTCTTACTGATTTCAGTGCGATATCGATTATTCGCCGTGTATAATTAATAGAGAAAGATTAATTTCCTGCATTTGACATGCGGTAAGTGAGCAGTATAAAATACACGGGACACCGACCCGAAGACAGTTACCGACAGGAGCAAAAATGCAGTGCAAGTTGGCCATTTTAGCTGTCTGCGTCTTTATCTCGACCGTCTCGAGCGTCCCGACCTCAGACACTTCGGAAGAGGAAGACTTAAACACTAAGAACCGAGATATATGGAAGGTAAGAAACTGAAAACATATAAGACCAATCATTTGCACGCACTCGAGGAGATAGGTTCCTGGGACTCCACTGCAGTCTATATGAGCGACAGTTCTCAACTCCTCCATGTTTCGCATGCTCACTCGCTCTACTCCTTTCATTTGGCTCACACCTGCGTATGCTTAGTCGCGTATATTTCACTACCCGTGCCACTGTCGGTTCCTTCCTTTGGCCATTTACTCGTTCTCTGTCCACTTTTCATTACCTTCATATTTCCCTATGACTCCTGAGTACGTCCCCTCGCACCCAGTCATGACTCGCTCAACTGTTCCATGGCCTTACTCCTGCTCATTTGGTCACCACTTAGATCTCCTTAAACCTTTGCCGGGATATTAATGCAGAAGTATTTGCAGAAAGTGGGGGACCGTTTCACTCCCACCGCAAAGTGCACAAAGCGGGGAGTCTCGACGACCGCAACGATGCAAGTAAAAGTTCAGGGGCATGGCGAGGCATCTCTGTCTCGTGATCCACACTTCTTCACTGCGTAAGGAACAGCTGCGGGCGCCACGGAAGGGCTAAGTGCTCATAACCGGGACGTGCTTGCTGTGGAAGTTAGGCGTTGCAGGTGTTGGAATGGGCACGCAGGATGACAGGGAGCGATGGCAGAAGGGGTAGAATAAGGCCGGAGAGGGACATCCTGGCCTGTTCGTTCGCCGAGTCCTTATAGGGTATGCGCCGATGGCCAGGGACCCAGGAGATGATAATGCTGCGCACGTGAGGACAGGATAGTGCGCGGATAACGGGCGTAAGAGGGTGTAGAGAAGGGCTCGTCATGGCTCTCAGCAATGAAAGACAGTCTGACAAGACAGTCAGTCACTCGGTTGTGGGAAGGCGGTACTCGCATGAGACCGACGGTAACTGCTAGCAGCTCTGCCTCAATAATTGGAGTGTAATCCGGCAGCCGAACAGGAAGGCAAGAGTCTAGCGAAGGGCTAAAGACACCAGCCCCCGCCTTCTCATCAACGACTGAGGCGTCATTTGAGATGACGAGGTAGTCCGTTGACTTAAGAAAGCTGACAGCAGAGCGGTCAGTGCTGATGTCATGGCGTTGACGCCGCCTCCGAAAATGTCCACAGTCCAGATGAATGGTGACGTTGGAAGCACGATGAGGGGTCTCAGCTTGCACAGTGAGACATGCAAGGGGGAAAGGAGTTGATTCGCGAACACAAGCTGAGGTGTGTTGTGCACAGGCCAGGGTATCGACAGTAACTGTTGCGTCTGTGTGAGAGGAGCGCAGATACGATGATGAAGAGGGGAATGGTAGAGACGTAAGAAGGCGGAGACGGTGAGGTACCGCATCTGCTCCTTGAAGGGTGCGACTATTGCTTCCAAGTACAGGGCAGCATTTGCCGACTAAATGGGAAGACCGAGGCACAGTCGAAGAACCCGGCGTTCGAAGGAGAAATTTTTTCGAGGATGGGTGGGATGTAGGCGACGTAAAGGTAAATAAGAGCTCTGCGACAGATCCCAATTCTGGGGCTGGCGCACCGTCGCAAGAAAAACAGCCCATTCGGCCTTGGTCATCGTACCAAAGGCCGAGGTATTTCACTGGCCTTACTTGAGGCACAGAGGCCAACCCCATGTGGAGGTCAACGGAGATGAGGTCGTCGATTGGGAATGCAACAATGGCACTTTTTTTAACAATAAGTTTGAGATGAACAGAGTCAAGCCACATGGTAAGGTTGTCCAGGTATAATTGCAGGGACGAGTAGAGCTCTGTAGGAGAGTATGCCATAGCGTGCATAGCGATGCATAGCGATGTCGTCCGCATACGTGAACCTCTGCACTGACTGGACTGGGGGAGAGAGCTCATGAGAATATTAAATAAGAGAGGAGACAGAACAGAACCCTGTGGGACACCTCTGTGCAAAGGGAAAGCGGATAAGAGAGATCGACAGTCAGAGCAGACGAACGTCCGATCCGTAAGGAAACATCGGATCCAGGCGCGAATGCATCGGGGCACAGAGTATGCCTCGACTGACTGGAGGAGGATGCTATGTTCGTCGCTGTCGTAGCCTTTGGCAACGTCTAGGCTAACCAAGGCCGACGGCATTCGTCTTGCACGGTCAAGGCGGATCCTTGTTTTGTAAATGGCGCTATGCCCCCTCCTCCTCTTCTTCTGCTGCTTCTTCTGCTTTCATCTGTCTGGCCATTAGCGACGGCGGCGACCCATTTGGCTAATGACCACACAGATGAAGGCAGAAGAAGTCATTCCCTCTCGTCCACGCCTGGGTGAAGAGGGACGATGGAGGTTGAGGAAGAAGAAGAAGCGGAACATGGAGCAGTGCAGCGTATTTTGGCGCGCTCGATTTAAAAACAGACTCCCAGCCTAGTCGTCGGCGGACATTGCAGAAATGTTTCGTATTTTCCGCGCCTCAACATCCAAGCAAGACATCTTCAAAGCAAAAATTATTGTTTGGGGGCCTCTAAACATTTCGGTAATACAGTGACTTGTCTAGTCAATGCCATGCCATGAAATGGGTGATCTTAGCAAGACTTCACCCCTTCTGGTTCCAGACATATTCTAAATCGAAGGTCTTCTGGTTGCTGAGGCGAACGTACTGGGTGGATGGGAAACGCAGTTTGTGCAGGTACGGAACTGTGCTCAAAAGGGACAAAGCAAACCACAGAATCGAACAGATCATGGGCAGCTATGACGAAAGCCAGGAAACGTAGTAAGTATCGCTTGTTGCTTGTTTGTATTAACACTATTGTTGAGATTGGAGTCCTCGCATAGTAGGGACTCGCCATTCCAGCGGTAATAAAAGAGAGCTAATGCCGTCAAAAAAGAAATAAATAGGTACGGAATGTAGCGTTGTCAGGAAATATCTGTGGGAGTGGAATGCACGTGGAATTGGTCCCACACACTCATCTCCGTTGCTGGGGCTGGCTACTGCTACGTTAAAAAAAAGAAAGAGAAAAAGTATACGCTGACAGGCTAAAATAAATGAATACGTAATTCAACACTGCTAGAAAATATTAGTTGTTCTAACTAACCTCATTCTCCTCAACGTCATGAATTAAACTGCCCTCTCCCGCTCTCTCACTGAGGAACCGTGAAGCCAGTTTCTGTGCGCAGACCCAGCCCTCGACATATGTCGAAAGTTTCGCAGAAGTCATTAATTTGACTTCTGCGGAACTTTCACCTCTATTGCAATGGTTGCCGTGACTTCGTGGCGCAATGGGCTCCGACGACGTTGATTTGCCGTGTGTATGGCAGCAATGAAGTGTTCCGCAGCGTCGTTGTTGATAGATGCTGTGGCGCTAAAAATTGTGAGGTCCAGGCAAGCTCGTTGCCGGTCGCAGACGAAACGGATAGCGCATCCGCACTTCCATTCGAGGAGCTGGCTTCACACGATGCCCCCTATATGTGATTCATGCATAATTATATTTTCGGTTCCTCGATCAACTTTTGTTTTATTGTAACTAGACTTTTGTGAATGACAGCACCAAGACAAAAGTGTACATCACTACAAGGCTGGGTCGAAGCGGAGATCGGAATCATATGGGGGTTTCACTGCAGGGATACAATCACACCGGTAAGTACACATCCGAGTGCAAATGTCTCAAAGCGACTTTCACGCGAGAACATGCGGCTGCGACACAATGTCAGTGAGCCTTCGAGGAACCTTTTAATTTACAGGCATCGCTGTCTAACAATTAGGTAGTCTTAGTTTGAAATTGTCTACAGTTCTAATACATGGAACAGTACTCAACACAGCATCAATAATTGTACGTCCACAGAATAACCTACATCATAATACCCATTGCGCGGCTGATAATAGAGTAATTCAGTGGCATTTTCAGACGTGAGAGCTGCAATGTAATCATGCAGCACTGCCCACAAATGGAATACATACTGTGAAGCTTTTTCTGTGATCATTCTGCTTTTATCTTACGTATGTGGTTATGTACGTTGCCTTTTNTTTTCCTGTTACGCAGGCATTGAATACAAAATGATATACGACGACGACCAAGGCTGTGCCATCCTGAAAGTAACAAAAGATAATCGGAACCAACCACAAAACCTTAAAAATGGTAAGACGAAGTCCTTCTGCAACAGTTGCTCTAGCAATTTGGTACTTGTTTGTGCTGGTTGATATTGGTTAGGTCTCTCTTAACGACAGCATGCGGTGACAATACTCCTTGCATACTCGTTTGTGCATTCAGAGTACTTTTTCAGTCGGATAGCATGTACAAGTTTACGGAACGGAATCTGCTAAAGCATGCGCTATAGATGGGATCTCGAATCTGGCGCTCATCGATAGCTCAGTAAAGGGAATAGTGCATGTGAGACTTGCCTTGATCCATCCACACAGTGATATCCCTCACTGACAACAGCACATGTTAGAATAATAGTTGTGGAGACAACTCATGCACATTAGAATAGGCTTATTTTTTTCATTGTGTTGTGTTGTTTGTGCTTTCACGGTGCTCCCTCCTGTGACGGGGATTTGGTTCCCTTTTGGGGGAGCACGGAGATAAATGATACAAATGATACAAATACAAAATTAATTGCTCGTAGCTCTAAAAATCCCAGTCAGCGGACTTGTGAGCCAATGTGCGACTCCAACTTCACTTGCATTTCATCTCTTTGCAGCATGTGAAATGTGGGCCACGGCGAATGACGCAAACTCCGTGAACTCTATAGCGGCCTGTGAAGTAGTATACCAGAGACGATGCAATCCGAACAACTCGGTGGACGACACACCCTATGTAACTACTTGCAAATGGCCCCCCGTAGAACTGTAACCTGCCTGTTCAGGACATAGGGCTGGCCACTGGAAAATGAGAAAAGCCACTGACGACTGTAAACGGTATAAGCCAGACCAAGAATAAACATATATTTCAGTCAAACTCTGCTATAGACATATCACATGTGGCCCATCTATTTTCCAAAGTGTAAGCTGGGAAGGAAACGAAGGAAACCTGTATGGCAGCGACCACTTCTCAGTAATTCTGAAGTTCCTACACCGCAGTATCCACGATGGCAGCAGGTCCACTTAAATGGAATTTAATACTTGCGGATTGGGGTACGTTCGAAAAGTATGCCGGCCTTTAGTTAACATCGTTCGAGGGTATGAATGCAGACCAAGCATGCAACATAATTTCTGAGAATCATAAATCGTTCCATTCTGCAAACTTCTGGCCGTCTCCCAGGACACCTTAAACCCTGGTGGACGTCTGAGCGTCAACAGACTCGACGTGAACAAGACCGCGCATGGGTGCTTTTTGGAGGTCTTCTGCTGTGTTAATACACACAACCGGAAGAGCGTGTTATAATATGGAGGAAAAAAGCTAATCTTCTGGAAGAAGATTTCCTCAGATTCTCTCTGTTGCGTAGAGGCCATATGTAGTCCTCAGAGACATAGAAACCCTATCGTCCAGAGGGCCAGGAACATCGCAGGAAGAGTAACTACCAAAGGCTATTCGCTAACAGTTTACTGGATACCGAACCATGTGGGAATACTTGGCAATGAAAGTGCTGACCAGACAGCAGCAGCGGCTCTCTCTGTTGATATCACTCTTTTCGACATTCACTACTACGATCTCCGTACGGGACTGAAAAGAATAATCAATAAGAACTGGCATGAAAAGGCAAGGACGCAACAAACTGCACTTAATTACACCACAAATGAAAAAGTATTCATACAACGTTAAAAACCGACAACAGTAGGTCTTAATACGCACTGGACGGGTCCGTTTCCGTTCACGTGCAAAAAGAGTGATTGAGACTACGAGGTTGACTTGGGCTCGAAGAAGAAAATCTTCCATATATCAACATGCCGGAACGTTATGAAGAGCGGAGGGAAGCAACTGAACAGGCATCGACGACGTGGGTCTGTGGTATGGTGACACTACAGAAATCGGGAAACGACACCGATTTACCTGTGCCGGGCCTGGAAGGAATGGAGACTTGTAAAGACGGCGCGTACTGTACGGAGTTATCACCGGAGCAGAAGGAACAGCCGCGTACAACAGTTTCGCGGAAATTTGCGTTTTGCCTTACTGACGTACCGAAAAGAATGTCAGTTGTAGAGTGCGACTGGAGAACAACCACGGAAAGGCCGGTAAATGTGAAGCAATACTCTCTCCCATTTGCGACGACGCAGATCGTTGACAAAGAGATGGAAAAGATGTTGAAAATGGGAGTAATCGAACACTCTACGTCCGCGTATAACTCACCTGTCGTGGTGGTTAAAAAGTCAGACGGTTCAAATTGGCTATCCATAGACTTTCAGCGCTTGAACGGTGTACTGATATCTGACTCTGAGCCGATGCCCCGTGCAGACAATCTGTTCGCGGATGTGGGACAGAAATGTTACTTCTCCAAGTTTGACTGTGTGAAAGGTGATTGGTAAATTCCAATCTAGAGAGAAGACAGCATTCTCAACACCTGCGGGGCACTTTCAGTTCAGGTTCATGCCTTTTGGAATTGAAACGGCTCCAGCGGCCTTCTCGCCACTGATACAAAAGCAATTTCACGGCATGAGCGGAGTTCATTAATATTTCGACGACATTTTGCTGGCTAATGATACGTGGGAAAAACACCTCAGTCTGCTGAGGGAGTACTGGCACACCTAACTGAGGCAAAATTGACCATAAGACCAGCCAGGAGACAGATAGGAATCAAGCACATGTCCTTTCTGGGACAGAGGTTAGGTCAAGGCATCTTGTCCGCGATGCCACGAGCGTCTACACGAGCGTTTCGCTCGTGGAGACGTAGGTTGGGTCAAGGCAATTCAAAAGCCGGCCAGAAGCAAAAGCTGAAATGCGATAATTTCCGGGTCTTGTGAGATATTATCGGGACTTCATCCCTGGGTACGCCCAAATTACAGCACCTTTAATAGAATTGACAAAGAAGCAGACGATCGTCAAAGTAATTTTGGCCGCGGATCATGAATCAGCATTTCTTGAAGCAAAGGCCGGCTGACTCACCAATGTTTAGGGCTGCCCGACTTCAGTCGACTATTCACCTTGAGCACTGCCTTGAGCCTCAAGGAGCGGATGCGGTACATCACAGTCACCGCCTTCTTACGTCTCTACCATTCCCCTCTCCATCATTGTCCATGCCCTCCTCTCACACAGACACAACAGTTACTGGTGATACCCTGGTCTGTGAACAACACCCCTCAGCTCGTGTTCGCGAACCAACTCCTTTCCCCCTTGCATGTCTCACTGTGCAAGCTGAGACCTCTCGTCGTACCACCTACGCCACCATCCATCTCGACTGTGGACATTTTCGGAGGCGGCGTCAACGTCATGGCAACATCAGCACTGATCGCCCTGCTGTCAGCTTGCTCAAGTGAACGGCCCGACTACCTCGTGATCTCAACTGACGCCCCGGACGTTGATGAGAAGGCAGGGGCTTTTGTCTTTATCCCATCATTAGACTCTTGCCTTCCTATTTGGCTGCCGGATTACACTCCGATTTCTGAAGCAGAGCTGCTAGCAGTCACCCTCGGTCTCATGCCAGTACCTCCCTCCCACAACCGAGTGATTTTCTTGTCAGACTGTATATCCTTAGTAACAGCCCTGACGAGCCCTTCTCTGCATCTGCTTACGAACGTCATCCGCGCACTATGTTCTCCTCATGAGCGCAGTATCATCCTCTCCTGGGTCCCTGGTCATCGGGGCATGCCCTACATGCCAGGATGTCCCTCTCCGGCCCAATTCTACCCGTTCTGCCACCGCTCCCTGTCATCCTGCGTGCCCGATTCCGACGCCTACAACGTCTAACTTCCATCAAGCAACCTCGTGCCGGTTATGAACACTTAGCTCTTCCGTGGCACACGCAGTCCTGTTTCCCACGCAGTGAAGAAGTGTGGATTGCGAGATTGAGATGCCTCTCCATACCCCTGAACGTTTACTTGCATCGGTGCGGTCGTCGGGATTCCCCAGTTTGTGCGTTGTGCGGTGTGAGTGAAACGATCCACCACTTTTTTCTGGAATGTCGTCTGTATTCCGTCTGGCGTTCCTATGTACTACATGCCTCGTGCCACCGGCACAGAATCCCCTTCACCATCGCATCGATCTTCTCATTTGGAATACTACACCTAGGCCACTGTCAAAAAGATATCGAATCCGAAGAATCGAAGCGCTCTATACCACTTCCTAATGGCCACAGCCCGATTCTAATTTACCTTTACCCACGCTAATCCGTGGTCAAACGCCGCCGTTGCTAGTGTCTAGACAGGTGAAGGCAGAAGAAGAGGAAGTTGAAGTTGATGGGTCAATGTGTCCTGTGGTGTACCTTGGTCGTCAAGGAACCCCGAGGCCTATTTTTGAAACCGATGTGGTTAACCCTCTTGGGCTGACCCATCTTACAGTTTGCAATACAAGAAGCTGAGACAAAAAGCTCCCCTCAAAAAAAAAAAAAAAAAAAAAAAGATA
>JARGYV010125782.1:0-19093 GCA_029532675.1 Ornithodoros moubata | reverse complement strand
GTAAATACGCTTAGAGAAAATAACTCCGCTCGATCCCAACATTCCCTTTGCCGCTTGGCATGTCATGAAAAGTGAAAACACACTGTCGTGAGTAGAAAATAAAAATGAAACTCTATAAGTGCAAGATAGGTGTCTTCTCTTACGAGTGGAAGACGTCCAAATAAACGAAAATGTTGAGTGATTCTCGGTGTCTGTTTCTATACGCTTGGAAAGTCCGAAGAGAGAGAGGCAAGGCAAACCGGAAACTGTGCGGGACGCCCGCAGCCTCTGTTTAGGACCATCTTGGTTGCTGTCGGTGAACGAATATTTTTATCCGCAAAAGGGGCGAAGGGTTAAGTTCGTACAAAGAATGCGAAAAGTCAGTATTTTGTGCCACACATTTCCGTGTGCCGTAGCGCAACACCCTCGCCTAATCGCGCAGTGCTTATCGTACGTAATAGGTTCTTGCCAATGCTCAGTGTCGGCAATCTGGCGATCAATCGAAAACAGCACGGATAGCAATAGCGGTTTTGAAACCGATGTGGTTGGACCTTCGGACTGACCCATCTCACAGTTGGCAATACAAGATAGCAATAGCGGTTGAAACTCACATACCTTTCAAATATGACGTACGGTACGACGTTCGCATCGAGGCCGACAGATGGCGTGAACTTCTCAGTTTTGACATCGAGGTTGATGACACAGGATTTCTGAAGCGATAGTTCGTTACAACAGTACGCAACGGAAATGCTACTGAACATAGTGCTTGCAACATGGGGTGTTGGAAACTGCCTGTGCACAAGACCTGGAAAGAAAAAAAAAACTTCTTAGTAACTAAGTAGCTCACCACTAGACATACGCTGCGAATGCACAGTTACGCGCCTATCACTATACGAATTCTACTTATATCACTTTGCTTTATTTTCTGTTGCTTTAAATTACTTTCTGCATACTCTAATCTGCTTGTATGTCTATTCATGTCACGAGTTCAAAGAAATCAAACACAGCAGAACCTTGAAATGCCAATAATTTTGGTCTGTAATTAATCCTGACACGAGGACTCAAAACTGTCGCAGTCTATACTCTACTGCAGTTTCGGTTAATTTTAAATACCAGGCTCAAACCAGGTCACCGTGAAGAGAGGAAACAGTGAAGTAGCTCGACCTCACTCACACCAAAAGGATGAGTTTCCAGTCATCCCTCTATCTGCTCAGAGATTCCGCGCTCTGGTCACTTTTTGTTTTGTATTTCTTTTTTCTTTTTTTTATCACTGAGAATAACCTTCTCGCTAACGCCGATTCTAAATTCACTCCTCTCTGTCAGTGAGCATGAGCGCGCGATTCAATTTTTGCCAAGGTGTGGAAAAAACAATAAAACGACGACAAAAGCGCCTGTCACTGTACTGATATTAACCGGGAAGTCTGCCATGTATCTGCAATACGCCGAGTGTCAGAGCTGTTTACCGCACATCCCTTGGACGCGTCGTGTACACCATTTCCGACGGTAGCGCCATCTTTGCGAACTCCTCACAACGAATAAACCTCCCTCCATGCTCGGTTACTTGCGGTCGTTCCAAGATGGCAGCACTGGGTGGGAAGACTCCCGGTAGACTAGACTTTTTTATTTCTTTATTTCCTGAAGGAACCAAGTCACGTCCGCAGAATATCTTTACGCATATAGGCAACTTCAGCGAAAAAGGAGTACACTCTTTCATTAGACTGGGGTGTCCCCTGGCGAAGACGTCTCGCTGGGCTGATGAAATACTCTATAAGCTTGAGATTGCTTATGGGTCGAGGAGTTCGTGCAACGGGGAACGCGACGCAGGCTTCCTCACGGGTCCCGAAGATCCATTCTCTCTTTACCAAGAAAGCTTCTGGCGGAGATAAATCGTCACGATATTCTTGAGAATATGCAGAACAGCTGGGTATTCGTTTCATTAACACGTTTTTGGATGCGACTGTCCCTTTAAACTAAATCTCAGGCGGCGAACAAGCGATATTAAAACATGGAAGACTCGCTGACGAGGAGAAGCCTTGAGGTCGCGGCTCCTGGTGTGAACCTGCGTCATTTCAAATGAACACGTGACATCCTCCTCGTCACCCGATTGAACTGCGTAAATATGATGCTGGACAGTGGCCACAATTGAACCCATTTCGCACCATTGGAGCAGGCTCTTCGGCGACAGCACCATGACGACATAAAGAATGGTCAGTGGAAGGCGACTATGTTAGTAACTGGCGATACAGTATTCCTGAATTCCATGACGCAGTCTTCCGTTTGGTAAAGTTACGAAGGACCCGTCACGACGCGTGTCGAACCATGAGGCATAGCAGAAACGTATAGTATACTTCGTCGTGACAGTATTCTTGTTACTTGGTACATGGCTCTGTGCTTTTACTTGCACTCATTACATGAGAAAAACGAAAGAACAAGATGCATCGCTTCACCAAATGGTTTAACTGTTATATCAATTGAAAATAAAATTGCCTATTTTATTGCTTTGTTTGCCGCCCCAGCTATATTGTCTTGCTCGATGGACGAGGAAAGTTGAAATTTGTTTCTCTGCTCGGAGAGGAAAGAGCAATGCCACGATTCAAGTCTTTCGATCCTTCTTCCTTGGCAGCCAGGAGAGTAATATCCAAGGACGGCTTGGGTCCAAATCGGCCGTAACGCAGCCACTGAAAAAAAGACGACAATGTAGAGGACGACGGATGCGCTGTAGTTGAAACCATTGCTGCCAGGACGTGGAGTGGAATAGATGTCTGTCTGTCACTTTGGCTTATGTATTGGAGGAGCTGAGCCTCACCCAAATGAACCAACATTTGAGCTTCACTTATCAACGCAGAGGAACCGTTTTAAGCCCAGTCCAGCTTATATATTTGGAGTAACGTCAATAACTGATTGGATCGTAATTCTTACTCGATAGGTCGCCACCAACCCTGCAACGCCGAAGATGGCCATCACAAACCCAACAGGGTTGCCTAGCAACAGCATGGACGCGATAGCAGCCGTCGATACCAAAATATCTGCAATCAAAGTAGAGTTTGGTAGGTTTGAACTAAAGGAACTGCTCATGCGGGCACCTCTGCCAAGCGCGTCGCTTTGTACGTTAGCAGTGGGCACGCTATGGTAGACGACACGTCGTTTGTCCTTGCGGAAAGACCTCACTTCTATGGAGAGCTTGACGAATGGATAGACATCGGTGAGATAAGTGTACGTATTGGCGTCCGCTACAACTATAGGTTGGGCGCCTGGACACCCAGCATCGCAAACGATCTTCAGGTTCGGATGCGGTCTGGTGGATTGGGATCGGGCGTACGTTGAAAGGCTATTCAGCTGATTCCTGCTACTGCAGAGACGGACTTCGTAACCGTCGACCGGGCCCAGGGCAGAATTCCAGTTGACAAGGGCCCCGCCGAAGGCGTCACGGGACCACGTGACATTGCAAGGAGGATTTGGCTCTGCGATGACATGGGGAAAAGTTTAGCATCGAAGTAAGATACTTCAACAGTGCCTTCTTTTGAGGCTCTAACGATGGCTCTAAGGCTCTAACGAGGCTCTAAGGACGGCATTGAGTTGAGGGTACAGAACATGAGGACACCACTAAGGAATTTCCTCAATGCATTTCTCAGACAAAGGGACCACCGTCCATACCTTCTGGCTGCTTAGCAAATTCGTGCTCAAAGTCCGGAGAGCTCCGATGGACCGTCTGGCTGTACACCCTCATAAGCAGACGTCTCGAATTGAGGTCTACACGCACTGCGTGTTTCCTGTTCGCAGCGTCCACCTGATCGGTCTGGCACGCTTCGATGCAGCCGGTGTTTACCGTGCAAGACTCTATTATGAACCGGCTTGTGGCATTCAGCACGGCCTCTTGTCTGCCCTTGGCCATCCAGCGAAGCTCGACTTCCGTCGCCGACACAGCAACGGGCTCGTATTGCCATTCTGGTACAAAGATGGAAAGAAATCGTGATGATCACTTCTTGACAGCAAAGCAAACTTGCTCAGCCTTGCTGCCATTGCCACGGAGGTACAGCAATACATGGCGCCTGTAGAGAACTTGTTTTAAATAAAACGTACGTGCATCGACGGTTGAGACAAACGCAAGAAGCGAGAAATAGTTGAAGGCTGGCATAGCTGTGTTTCGCAGGGTTTAGGGTTTGGTCCTCCGTTTTCTTCTTCTCCTTAGTATCCTCATGGGTGATGGGCCAAGGCTTCCTATACTTCTTCCGTCTTCCTTATGCTCCGTAACATCTCACCACTGCTGCAGACATGTAGACATGCAGAGAGCCCTTCATCTTCTTCTTCCTCAACCTCCTACCCTCAACCTCTTCTCCTCCGTGATCCGATGAAGCGATTATTGTCGTTTTCGTCACCGTGGTGAGGCATAAATCGGTAACTGAACCTCACCTTTTGGCTCAGTAACAGTGCAAGATATAAGAAAAATTATCTGTTTAAAGAATAATGATCAAGCAGAGTGCTGTGATTATTTCGTGTTTCGCTTTCATTATATGTACAAGACAGTTTCTGATATGACATTTCAATGCGCTAATCAAGTCTGTTGCACACCTGTCTTGTGTCTGTCGCATAATTGCTTGCTCGTGCACACTTCTCTACTGTCAGGGTCATTACAAAAGAGCCAGAATTCCTGTTATGTGGCAGATGACCTTCCCTCGCAGACGACATCTGTGCAACAACTATGTAGTTCGCGATCCCACCGCTAGGCAACGGTTAAAGCACTGCCTGACGACTGCAGCCTCAGCTGGGAACTGCTTTGACATATGCCTTCGACCGTTGGTCCCTCTTGGCCTTGATTTAGTTTGTGGACCGCGTGATCAATCGGACCAATTGTCTAAAAAAAAAAAAAAAGAGCGCAATGTACATCTGTCGCATTTCGTGTTACCGTTTGTCTTCTTCCTGTTGTATCACCAGAGTGATAACTAAACACATGCATTTACAATCTTCCAAAGATTAGGAAACGATATTGAGCCGTCTTGTCTGAATAGGAAGACGTCAGATAAAACTCCAACTCCGAATAGTCAGACGACAATACGCCTTTCTGAAAAGTACAAAGATGCCATAAATCAAGAACTTCGTCCGTGGTCATTGTGTTCTCTCAGTGCGCGATACATGCAGTGAATGCGCGTTATTCGCACTTCTGTGCAACTTGCCAAAGTCAACACTAGCTATTCTTCGTGACATTTCACTTGAAGGGTTGCCCTATACGCAAACCTGTGGCATTTCCTCTGAGCGTTCTTCCAACACAGCTGTTTGTTCTGGCCGCAGTCATAGATAAAGCGCCATCACACAGTCCGTGCTCAAGAAGTAACTTGCTCGTCGGAGAAAATGCGAAAACACTTCTTTCTCGCCTTCTCTTTTCTCTTGGCTGTCTCTAATGCTAAGCCTGGAAAGACTCCGAAACAGGAATGCCCGAAGAAGGCAAGGGATGGTTTTACTTTGACCATACTTCATACGAATGATATTCACAGTCACTTTGACGAGAGCAATCAATGGGGAGGTCCATGCGTGCCGAAGAACGACAAGACGGATCACTGCGTCGCTGGCGTCACTCGGCTGGCAACACTGGTAAGACAGGCTAATGTTTTTATGTCGTATCAATGAGAACTGATTGGTCACTAGTCGTGCCCGTGGTAAACGTTCCCTGAATGATCCTCGAAAGTTCCGCGAAACAGGGCACTTGAGCACGCACTACGTAGAAGCTAAACCAGCTAAAGCAGCTGTGCACAATAACACCAAATACGCATACAGATGGTACTGGCTGTACAGATTGCATTATACTGGCTCTTCATTTATTTCGCGAGCTGTTGGCTCGAAACCGATGTATAGCAACCAGAGGGCATACAAGTATATGCGTGGCTGTGAAGTGTAATGGGATGTAAATGTAAAGATATACTGGTTATAGAAAGGCGCTCTAAAAAAAATCGAACCAGCTAGTAATTTCGATCCATAATGTTCAGCATCCATAATGTTCCCGCAGCACACTGGTCCCGAAGATTTCGTGATGTGTACATTCTAGATGGAGAGGAAATTTTTTTTTAAATGTGACCCTAAACGCCGTGGCCAAACGTCGCCATGGCTAATGGCCAGACAGGTGAAGGCAGAAGAAGAAATGAAATGCAGAACAGGCAGGTGGAAATGGGTCTGAGGTCCACCTTATGCACAAGTCTCACCACATTCTCACAGATTGCAACTACTTCAAAAGTAATAATTAAACCTTAACTGAGGCCTAAATCCACAAGCACAGGAGGCGCCCGACGGTCGCCTGAGGAGCAAGTTAACAGTTCTGTCCCACGTGACCCTCTTGTTCCCATGACGCCCGTCGGACGAAACTTGTGAACTTGCGTGAATGAGAGGAATGTGCCCATGATCCGAGGTGCTGCGCAGATTTTGTGAAAGGCTAAACTTCTATGAACGAACAAGTTGCGCAATGTTCTCATTCATTTACTGCAGGTGAAAAAGATGAAAAAGGAATATCCTGATGCCCTCTTCATGAACGCTGGGGATTTCTACCAAGGCAGTGTTTGGTATACGGTTCTCAAAGACAGAATAGTCTCTGCGGTCATGAAAGAACTGAAATATGACGCTGTCGTAAGTAAACCCTAATTGTCTGCAGCACAGAAATGACCCGTGGACACATTCATAAGTGGGACTAAGGAAGTTGGAAATCCATAAAAGGAGACTCGAAAGAACTGAGCAGAATAAAAGGATGAGCTCGGAAAGTGTGCTTAACTTCACGGCTAAGACGGCAACCTGTGGGTTAGGTGTCATGATAGTGATGCCATGTCACCACGCGATGAAATTGTGGTAGTCATTATGTGTCCTCGTTTATCGTTATTTTTTTTATTTCAGTGTACTGAAGCATGAGAAATTCACTAGTCTCAGCACCTCTCTCTCGAAGCACATCATGCCTCCCATGATTCCACTTGGCACAACATTTCCGCTGACAAGTAAAGCCTGCCGCGAAGGAAAAAAATATACGTTGTTGCTTACAAAAATACAATAGCTGTATTTCACTTCCAACGTCTTGTACGTCCACGTTTACCCTTCGCAATCACAGAAATCAAGAAATCACGGTGTACTGCTCTTTTTTTATTTATTTAGTGTCTTGGAAACCACGAGTTCGACGACGGCCCAGACGGTCTGGCTCCATTTCTGGGTAACATGTCGAAAGCCGGTATCAAGGTGATCGCAACCAATGTCGACACCAAGGATGAACCGATATTAAAGAACAAGGTCTTATTGAAATCGCACACATTCTGCGTGGAAGGGAGACGAGTAGGTGTGATTGGAGCTGTCACTGAAGAAACACGAACCATCGCAAAACCTGGTATGCTTTTCACCTTTTTTTCTTTTATGAACGGTGTCATGGCATAGTGAACTCCCTCGGGCGCTTGCCGTCTATCAGTTAAACAATTATCACACCCGAACTACTGAAATCGCGTCTCAACCCGCAGACAATGAACATCGTCGTACGCATGTTCATATTTGCAGGAAAGGCAATAATCGAAGATGTGATCCCGTCTCTCCAAAAAGAAGCCAAAAGACTCAAGAAAGAAGGTGTAGACATCATCGTAGCGATCACACACACAGGGTACGATGTGGACCCTTATATCGTGGCGAATGTCACCGACTTGGACATCTTGGTAGGGGGGCATACAAACACCTTCTTGTACAAAGGTAAGTACCTTTCAGTTCCGCCTGTTAAAATGCGTCATCGACGAATTTTCAGTTTAAGCTATTTCCAGTGGCGTATTGCTCACACTAATCCAACATGTGAGGTGGTGATGTCGATGGCCTCAAAAGACGAACAGAAGAGAGAAAGAGAGAAAATTAAAATACTGCCTGGTTCTGCATATTCACTAACATTCGGTCTTGCACACCGAATAGGCGAACCGCCTACGAACGACAAGGTGGAAGGCGAATATCCAACCGTGGTGGAAAGAACAGACGGCTCAAAGGGGTTGATTGTACAGGACTTTTGGTTCGGAAAGTATCTAGGATTCCTCCAGGTTACATTCGACAGCAAAGGAAAGGTTAAGAGTTGGCAAGGAAACCCTATATTTGTGAATCACTCGTACGAAGAAGGTGAGATGATGAATCACTGTAACCTCTTCGTCTTCTTCCTATTCAATCAATCTCGCCCCATACCACATTTGGCTACGTCACAAGACACTTCGTCCTCCTCCTGCAGACGAGAGCATGAAGAAACTCTTGGAACCATTCAGAGAGATCGTTAACGAAGCCGGCAGGCGGCCAATCGGCAGCTCGAAAGTCGTGCTTTCCGCGGATAACAAAACTTGCCGGCTAAACGAATGTAACATGATGAACATGGTCACAGATTCATTCCTTGCTTATTATGCGGATCAAGACTCCCCGGAAACCATGTGGTCTAATGTGGCTGCTGCCGTTGTCAACTCCGGATTCGCGAGGTCGTCGCTTCCTAAAAGCGGTGAGTGATTCACCCTCCAGGTCTTTTAAACGCGACAAAATGTGCGAACATGCTATCAAACGCTTCACTCTTGAATACTGTCCATCTAGCCCGCGTTTCTTTCTTCAGACAAACTCACTATGTTCGACATCATGAGGGCTCTCCCATACGAAAGCAGCCTTGTCGTTCTCACACTAAAGGGCACTGACCTTCGCAAGATGTTCGAGCATTCAGTGGCACAATTTACGGTAACAGCCGACCCAAGAGGTGAATTCCTCGCAGTGTCAGGTAAGGTTAAGGGACGAAGATATTCATATGTTGCAAGACTTTGTCTGTTCCTACTATAGAGCTAGTATACAAACTAGAGCGAACCGTAGCCTTCGCACGCCATGCCACCTCTAACACCGACATCAAGTTATACAACCGTCCTTTGCATACAGGGACGTTCATACCACAAAAAGTGAGCACTTGGAGCAATCCGTAAAATGTCCAGTGTAGTTTCCTTCATTTCTCACAAATTAGGGAGGCAATAAAAATAATGTTCATTAATTACTGGTCCATCCCGAAAAATATCTATTTCATCGCAACATCGCTGTCACCTGATGAATTTTGTATCGTTTTTGAAATTGCAGACGCTTCGTGCCAGAAAGCTTCTTACCTTTAACCATTAGGATCTGCGGTCACGACGTGTATTCTAGGTCCGTGCGAAGTACAAAAGTCAACACACTTGATCCTCGTTTAAGAATCACACGCACAGTGAAACACGTTGTCGTGACTTGCGTGTAGAATGTCACTGAGAACAACTGCACTTTTTAAAACTTTGCTGGGTAGCAGAATACCACGCACGTGAAGTATGCAACTCAGCCCGAAGACAAGCGACGGCTTATGCATTTCATAACACACACATTTCAAAATCAAACTATCTAAGTTTGAATCGCTAAGCCTACCGCTTCAAGCTGCGATTTGAGAAAGCCAGTCACTGGATTGGATCGGATATCTGAAGTAAATTATTGAATCCAGGGTGTTGTTGCCAACTTTTCGGCGCACTTCGTCAAGTCTCGCTGCGCGCATAAGGCATCTTCCAACATCAGTAACCACTCGATCTTAGCGACGATGGGACCACGCTGACCGCAGCAGAAATATATGGGCAATAGCGGCACGGTTCGCTCTAGTTATAGCACGTCGCTACACGCAACCCAGTTTTAACAAGTTTGGAGTTGAAAGGGTAACTGGTTATCAAGCGCGTGTTGCCAGATTACGCTGTGCGTTCCTGTCTCAAGCCCTGTCGTGCAACAAAAGAAAAAATAAAGAAAAACAATGTGAAGTGAGGAATAGGTGCTGGAATGCAAAAGTTTGCAGAACTCGTCCGCAGTGGTGTCAGCGAAATGTGGACGAATCGGGTGGGTGCAGGCCCACCACTTGGAATGGTTAGTGGTTGGTTGAACAACTGTGACCTTCCCTTGGATAACTAGTTCCCCGTTTCCATTTTCCTTTACATGCTTCTGTTTCTTATTTTTCTCTCGCAGGAATGAAAGTTAAGTACGACCTTAAAAAGCCAGCAAACAAAAGGGTTGTGTACCTCCGGATTCTTTGCACACAATGCGTCGTTCCCCGGTACGAAGTCGTGAAAAATAACCAGACATACAAGATAGCCACAACTAGCTACATCGCAAACGGTGGCGACGGTTTTGAGTTCGACAAAGAAGTCATCAAGGAAACGAAAGGTAACGAAATTAGAGGATGGGGAAAAGTATATACTGCAGCGATTTCTATTCCGATAAGCCTGCACTGCGGCAAAATAATGAGCTGCCCATTGAAATATCTTTCGATACGGACGAAGGCTGACCGTGGCCCTAGTCGCACAGTCCATACAGGGTTTAGACGAGCTGTCACTAGATTTGGAAGCTCTTGTTCGAAGTCCTTTTTACCACGAAGTGACCAACTGATCGTCTGGTCACAATCCTTATTAAACTTAGCTCTGTGCAGTGACCAGCCGTCTGTCCTAACAGTTTGTCCTGACGTGATTTTACGTTGTCTTCCAGGTGTTGTGGACAGCGAAGTGTATCTGCCATATATCATGAAGATGTCACCCCTGAAGACAGCAGTCGAAGGACGCATCTTCATCCGCAATTACCCCAAACCAGCCATTAGCAGCAGATATGACATGAGCTGGAAGCAAGAGATCTGGGTCTAAGAACGATGCCAACTAATATGGCCCCTAAACGGCTCACACCTTCGTTTTGTTACATGGTGGTAGGTATTTGAGAGCAGAATGTACCGTCCAATCGATTTAGTATCGACACCTTCAGCACGCCTGCTCTTCTTCTTCTTCTGCATCCTCCTTTCTGGCCATTAGCCAGGACGGCGTCTGGCCACAGCTTAGCAAGGGCATGGGAAAATGAGAAACGTACTACTACTACTACTACTTCTTCAACCTCTACTGCTACTACTGCTGCTGCTGCCATTATGACTTCTTCTGCCTTCTCTACTACGATCCTTCTACTGTAATTAAAGTGCGCACTCTTGTCTGTGTGGTACAAAAATGGGTACAAAACTGACCACATGAGTTTGCTTGGCGCGTCTCAATAGTTGAGACGACGAAGTTAACAGTCTAGTATTAATCATAGAGTGGATTCCACAGCGGGCTCCACGTGTTCGATTTGCACACGGCACATGTAACGCATTTATACCCGCGATGTATTAATTTTCGATGTTCTATATTTCGCGATCTCTCATCAGTTTCTCATAATCGGCCAGACAGATTATTATTATTCACGAGTATACTCGCGTACTTCGCGAGAAAAAAAAACACCATCGCGAATATGAACAGGTCTACAGCACACGCTCGCTCCGGCCGTAGACGCACAACGTTCACCACCAGCACCCCTGCGCCCTATGATCCCGTAAAAAGCACACGCAAAGTACAAAGCAGAGCGGAATTTTATTAAGCCAGTAAGCGGATTCTACTGCGCAGGACGGGGAGTAGGAGGAGTAGGAACTGGATCGGTAGGCTGAGCGCCAGTCTTGGGAAGTGTACAGGCAACCTTCTCAACCTGTTCTTGCTGCTTCTCGGCCTTCTCCAAGCTCTCCTCTGCGTTGCCCAGTTCTTCGATCTCCCTGCGGATACTGGATCCCGTTGAGTTCATCTTCGCTGCCTCATTCTCACGACGAGTTGTCACCCGTTTGGCCGACGCGGTCTCCATAAGGTTCCTCTTCTTTGTGACCTGCCCTTTAGCCAGAAGCTTCTGCATCAGCACATTGTCGAAGGTGTTCGTTTCCTGGTAGGCCTCCTTCAGAGCTTGGTTCTCAGCCACTTTCCGCATCTCACTGCCTTCCAGCTTGTGGATGTAAGCCTTGTCAGTGTCGATGTTCTCTTCATCAAGAGTCTTCCGAACGTCCATCGTAACGCTACCGGATTCATCGCGGTCGAACTGTCGCTCGGCAGGAGGGCCAGGAAGCAACTGCTCGGTCCTTGCCGTAGGTGGAGACACCTTGGCAAGCATGGGCTCGTACTTCGCAAGCAACGGCGGTGTCTCCCGGCTCGACTCACTGCTGCTTTTGTGGGAACTGCTGGAGCCGGCGCGCTGCAGACACTCTGCGGCTAGGTTGGGATTTTCATCCACTAACTCAGCCCTAGAGGTTGCACGAACGACGGTAGTTACATTCACCTCAGTCGTTGAAGTAGCCATGGCTGCTGATGTTCGAATCCCGCTGCAGTATCTGGCCGGGCTATGGGCAGGTGACTATGGGCAGGAGCGACCAGCTCTGACGGCGGTCAACGGCTTTTGTTCCAGGTACGAGAGCACGCGGGGATTCTTGTATCGAAGATTCTTCTTCTTCTCCTTGTTCATAGGCCGCTTTCCAGAGAAGAAGTGTAATGACGTGAAAAAATAATTACCACTTTAACTCCTTAATTGCTACCTTCGGCTGCTTATAACCTAAATCGTTCATTTTAACAGCCAGAAACTTTGTGTGACTCAGGTTGCAAATAAGCACTAGGTAGAACAAATATGAGTTCGTTTATGGGCCTGTTATATGTTAATTGATATGTATGGGTGAAAACCCCCGCGGTGGAGGAGTTGGTCTCTCTTCTCAGTTCTGGGCTGAACCTCATAACAATACTACCGGGTTGAACGCATTTATGATACTTATGGAATTTCTCACTCATAATTTTAGTTTGAAATGCGGTGCTCGATTATCCGCGGCTCTATTAAGAAACGATTCGGCGTAAAAACCCGGTCGTAAACACTGACCTAATAATCAAGATACTGTAAGAAAACACGTAATTAAAAAAATATGAGAAAAAGCAGGTCTGTTCCATCTACAAAGTTCAACAGTGACACCGGCGAATATCACGTTATACTCCGCGCCCCCTACACCAAGTTCGCGGCGTGAAGATTAGATTTTTGCGTAGTCAGCAATTTGGAAGCACCTCGTTATTTATTTCATGAAACCTGCGAACTTATCGAGTAACTTGGTTCCTAACCTGGGCCCGTTTGCATAAAAGTTGAGTACGAGTCTCAAACTCAATCTCAATAGCTTTGGTGGTGGTTTTTGCACGTGCTCTGGGCGCGCGCTGGAAGCACTGCCAAGGCTGTTGAGATTGAGCTTGAGACTCGTATTGAACTTTTATGCAAACGGGCCCTGGTTACAATTTTGACCATGTAGCTTAGCTTGCCCTGAAAGGCATTCGAAAGCTGATCAGCATCGACATTATTGTGGTGGCACTACACGTTGACGTGCGCGCTATGGACGTTCTGGAGTATAAAGAACTGATCCGCCGGTCGCATTTATGTATGTTGTACTCTGCCGACTTTTTGGTCCCGTTAGTTTAGAAGCGCTGCTTCTTTCTTTCGCAGGGAGAGGTAGAGGACATGTGGCCATGGATGATGCGGACGCGTGGAGCATGGATGACAAATTAAGAGAGGTTACCATAGGGTTAGTTACCCTCGTCACAGCCACCCTTTTCGCCTTTCTAATTGCGTTTACCGCAATGAACATATTCTCAGGTAAGCGTTTGCTTAAATTTGTATGAGCGTAGACCTGACGTCGACCGTGATGAATTAGTTTATTCATATGACGTCACTCGCAAGGGGGCACTATCGTAGCGGACGCCATCTTGTAGGTCCTTTTTCTTGCCCGCCGTGGCTGCTACTTAACCACAGGATGGGTGCAACAGCCTCGCGTGAAGGTACTTCTTAACAAAAGCGACGTCGATGTGGGCAAGCTAAGGATTCGCCTTTGGGTTCTGCTTGGTACGGCACAGCATGGTTCTCATGCAATGCACTTGCTATGCTCGCGCTCAAATCAACTGCGGCATTGGAACATTGTGTTGTCAAGTGTCGTGCTTCCTTGTGGCGTCCTCAGGAAAGCCAGATTACCCACTCTCCAATCGGAATTTAGTGTTCCGTCGAAGCTGTCGTAGCTTCGAGCAGAGGTGGCCTCTGGCGTCGTGGTGCCTCGAGTGGTGGCGTGGAGATGCCTCGAATTATTGGTGGCGTGGATGAATTAACTGGTTAGCGGGAGAATCTCAACCTGCAGCAAAGCTTGTTGTCAACTCACCCCACAGTCTGTGGGGCTGCAGTGAAATATTGTATATACCAGCCACCAGATGAAACCTGATGTTGCTGCCATTCGCGACTCAAACGATCACTATATATTTCCTGCTGTTGCCTCTTAATGCGGCGTGCGATCATGTAACAGACAGGCCACCCCTTTTTCATCAGCAGGTACAGGTTATCGGAGGAGAAACCTTGCCAATGACAAGAGTTATCTAAACAGTGAATGGCGCCGACCTTGTGAGTATACTCTTTCCGTGCACTGCTATATGTTGGTGTGCCTGCATGGAGCAGGGTCGTAGTCAGAGAAATCATCATGAAGGGAAGAGCGCAAACGCTGCCTTCCGATGACACCTTTAGAGGTGTAATTAGCACCTCTTAGACGCGTATAGGGAGATACCTGCATCTCACCCCGCATAAACGTGAGTTGCCACATTGAGCACCTTTCGGATCATTGAATACCTTGCGTGTGCGCGTTGCCTCCCTCTCTCGCAACATTGCTCGGTATTTAAAGTTTCCCAAATTTTCTTTCAGTCAACGCATCACATTATCGGCGAAGCATGGACCACACACTTGTGTGCACCGTGGGCCATACAGTCGCTAATAAGCGATGGTATCCAGTTGACAATGTCTGCACCTACATCATCTACAAGCACGTCTTCTATGACACAAAGTCATCGACGTTTTTACCATCAGTTAATTGTAAGTACGTAGACGTTCTTGTACACGTATCGGCGGTCTTCATCCGTAAACATAAATCTTCTACCAAGTTGAATAACAGTTTCACAAAGGCTTTGTCCACTGTAATTCTGCTTTACAGCCTATGTGGCCTGGAAAAGCTTTCGAATGTTCCTGAGCCTCAGCAGCTACATGCGTATAACGGGATTTCTGCTCTCTATGGAATGGAAAGCCCTGTTGCAGCTCCCTGAGAAAGCGAGGCAGAAGTACCCATTAATAGCGAAAGGTTTGGAACAAACACTGTCTGGAAGGGGACTGCACGGTTTCGCGGTCCTGGAAGTGCGTGCTCCTGCGGAACAGCTACCCAGGATCAGCACGGCTCTGAATGTGAGTAGAGATCGCGTCTGGCTTTGAGTCTTCAGACCAGTATCTGTAGTCACCGTTCAAGGGGCGGTCTCGTACAATGCTTCATTTCAAACTAAAATGTTTTCGCGTGTTTTGTTCGGCTCAATTATACCGGCGGCAAGCCCTCCGTCTGGATTCACTGGCCGTTTCTATGCTACAGGAGCTGCGATCTGGAGCTCCAGACTTGTTTCTTGCGCTTGGCATATCCTTCGAAGGCATGACTGATGGGAGTGCCGAACGTGCAGTACCAACCGATATTCTAGACTCCCTTATGACGTAAGACCTTCTTCTTAGACGCGCCAATAGGATACTTTGTGAGGGCTTTATATACAGTTTAATTTCTTTTTTGCTTTTCTTTGCAGTCCGCTGAGCCTATTTATCCTGGAGACACACAGTCAGCCGATCCCAGAAGGACCTTGTCGAACCGCTTTATCTTCAGCCAAAGGCGACTATGGGAATCCCATGCAGAACTTTACTCTTGTAAGGTGGTGTTCCTATATACTGGAAACCTGAGATGGACGTGGTGGTGTTTCGTTATATCAGCAACGGTCTGCCTGCCTAATGGGCAGGTAGAAACCTCCACCTAGAGATTTCTGCACAATTTCCCCAGAAAGGCCTGGAAGAGGTCTATTACGGCTAGTAATACAGCTCTTGAGTGTCCCACTGCCGTGCTCTGCAAAGCGCTCCCCTTTGCTTGGTTACAGCCAGGTGATCTCAGCTAAGGGGACGTGGTACCCGTAGTTCATGTTTTCGTGGGCCGTCGTAAATCGTCGTTAGTGGCTGATGTAAAGTTCGCGGAGTGGTGTGATTCCTGGGGGTTAAAGAAGAGAGGTCCTGCTTCTGAGGTCCACCAGTTTAGTTAGACCAGCTTTTGTCTATGACTGAGGGGAAACGAACTTGTTAAACGCGATCGACGAATATTAACATGACGGTACAGCGGGGAACAGAGGAGTCATTCGGAGCTTGGAATAATTATACGCAGCAAGGGGCTATTCGACTGTTGGGTCACCCAGCTGTCCTCTACGTGGACCCAAGAGCAACTGCACGATGCATATCCATATCGGCAGCTGCGCTGGTTTTCAACGTTGATCCGCTCAAGAAGATACAGCAACCTGGAGAGCCATGTACCTCTGCGTCTTTCGAGAATGTCGTCAAGGTAATTCATACTGCGAATCGTATGTCCTCAAAGCCTAGATCGCGAACTCTGCTGGCGAAACATGGAGGGTAAGCGAAGGTCACGAGAGTCGAAAGAGCCTATAGATGGATAAAACCTGCGTAATGTCTTTCCTATGGCATTCAAGGACGCATGCAGCAGTACGCTTACAGATACTTCGGTGCCTTTCCTTAACAGGTCTGTCTTGAGCCCAACGTTCAAGAAGACGTCGACGCCAGAGCCACCTACGGATACACCAGCGACACCTTCTTCACGTTTGAATCGAATAAGGATTTGAGTGAAAAGTATGGCGGCACGCTTCAATGGCTTCTAGACAGCGAGCGCCCAGCATGCCTTGCGGTGTACCATATCGATATGGACGACACCCGTAGTAGTTGCGCAAAGTTTTCTGAACGTCAACAGAAGTTCGCCAACGCTGCCCGAGGCTTGCTAGAGAAGCTTGAAAGATAATTTAATCTTAGCAGTATTTATAATTTGCGTTGTCGCCTGTTGCTCTTTGACTGTCTGCATGTCTCACTCAGGAATTTTTCCTTCTTAGCTTGTTATTTATAGCGCTTTATGTACGTCATAACTGTCTGCTCAAGAGGAATGTATGCTAATAAATGCAATGTAAGTGGTGTGAATTCTATACGGGGTACGGCAGTGTTATTCTTTGTTCTGGTTCTTTCTGGTTGCTTTCTTGTAATTATATGGCTACCATTGTTCCACTTTTTTCTATCACTTCATTTTTTGGGCGCAATACAGAGCGAAAGGCACCCTATTATATTATAGTCGTAGTACATATCGACCACCCCGGCGGCCGATAGCAATGTAAGAAGCCAAGAAGAAAACCAGAACCGAAAAATAAGCTGAGCATTGCCTCAAGATAAGTAGTCCAAAATCCGCTTCATCGTTCCCAATGTGTTGGCGGCAGCCAAACGAATCTTGAATATTCAGAATAATTTTATTCCACATAGGGTTCATAACTTTCAAGCGAAATGTCGTAGCAAACAGAACGTGTACATTTACGCAAGCGCATGTATATATACATGCGCTTGCGTAAATGATGTATGTAAATGACTCGCCGACGCCTTGAGTCATGCCTTGAGCCTCCGCGCGTGCAGGCAGGCACAGGAACTATTGAGGCCTTTTCTGCCTCTCTGGACTTGTGGCGCCGTCTAGTAGGAGGAGGCCCAAGTCAAAAACGCTTTCAATGACATATGCGACCGGGTGCTCGGCAGATGGGTCGAACTCCCCGAAAATCCGCGTCAAATGAGTTGCCATTTAAAAGGAGTATTGCCAGAGCACAGGGAAGCAGGTTTCCGTTTCCACCTTTGCTCGCAACCAAAAGACCGGCTCGAAGTTCAAACACTTCACAGTTATGACAAAGCAAAATGCCCTCCATTGTGAGTCTTTTGTTGTCGATGCGATATTTCAGAGCAGTACTAGAATATCGATGAACAACGGTTCCAAGATGAAATTAACGCCCGTCTCGTGGCTTATCCTCTCGGTTAATGGCGTATGTGGGCACAGTTTCTTTCGAAGTTGTCCCAGGACGCACTCGTCCCCACGGGAGTTGAAGAATCGCCAGCAGACGATTCAACCTCTCCTTGTTATCCTTCGTTACAACCAACCAACAACGCTTTGCAGCTTTACTCACTCCATTGTAGCTCATTATTGAGTCTATTGCGTATAAAAGTTTAAACAACACATTCGGCACGACCGACAAGCGAAA
Organism: Ornithodoros moubata; assembly: GCA_029532675.1. Lineage (NCBI taxonomy): Eukaryota > Metazoa > Arthropoda > Arachnida > Ixodida > Argasidae > Ornithodoros > Ornithodoros moubata. The sequence goes on along the minus strand of JARGYV010125782.1, from coordinate 1,136 downwards.
TACGGGATCAAGAATTCCCGTCCAAGCTTCAAGTTTTCAAAAGATACTCACGTCATAGGCTGACTTGTACTTCCTCACAGTCTCTGAAGGCATAGCACCAAGAAAATTCGAAACGGCTTATTGTTGCCCTGAAAATGACAAAAGCATCCTCTGATTGCTGTAGAGTGCAATTCACACTACAAGGCCACCGTAGATAAAAAGAAGGAAAGAAAAAAGCGTGTTGTTGTGGTGGTTGTGCCTGCCATAGCCGGCCTCTCTATATGGACGGACAACGTCACGACTAACTATGGGAGGGCTACTGGGCCTACTTCAAAGAGAAAGACAATGAAGGGCACAAATGGAACCCAACAGGATGAGGAATGAATCAAGGATCTTCGCATAAACATCGCGTGGCACATCGCCTCACTGAGATTGCAACAGCGTTTCTAAGTCATTACTCAGTGTAAGCTTGTAAGTACATGTAAGCAAATAAACCCTGTTGTCAGTCGTTAATCTACACAGACACACTTCAGTTATCAATTCGTTTCGCTTATTTGATAATGCCCTGCCCTTCCTTGCTTAAAGGGATGCAGTAGTCTGATATTTTCTTCTTTTTACGGACGAACAATCGTTTGCTCCATAGAGAGAATATATAAGTGCAGAACATGGTGCAATGAAACGTTGTCCAAAGCCAAGAACGAATTCTACGTTCACACACCGAGTACACTCGAGATCACTTTCCCCTCCCTATACGTATTTTGTAGAAGATCCGTCTTCGTCGTCGCAGAGCCATTGTTGCATCTTTGGTCTTTTAGCTTTTCTCTTCTTAGGTTGTGTGAGTTGTTTCTGTACGATTGCTATCGAAGATTGCTGCTCGTATCTGAACCCTGTGGGTCGAGTGCACGAGGCCGCTAGACAGTACCCCTACCGCGCGCTCCACGCCCGTTCCACATAGAATGTAGCTCAACAAGACGCAACTTTAACAGAACATACCGCTTATGTTAAACGATAAGGCAGCGAGACCAAAACCCCTTTTTCGTAACAAGGGCGACGGGAAAAGAGTGCTGCGATTCTCTAACTGTTCTTGTTTCGCGCATATCATCCAGGGCAGCGTCTGACATAGCGCGCTTAGATGCACGTGCCTCTGATTACTTTGT
>JARGYV010125780.1:0-17570 GCA_029532675.1 Ornithodoros moubata | reverse complement strand
ATTGCTGGTGGACAGTTGAAAAGGATTAGCACATCGTGCTCCTCCAATCAAACAAATAAAAAGGCAGTAGCAGTTTCTTTTTAATACTGTAGGACTACCAGCTGCAATTTGCTTCCTATGCTGCATCTAGCACCACTTAATGTATAATACACATGGTCCCGAAATGGGCTGTGTATTATATTACGTGCGTTCCTTCAAAAACTTTGGGACACCACATTCACCGAACAATTATTAATGCAGTGTTAATGCGGCAATACTGGTGCAGAATAGAGCAAGGTACGTTTGCAAATGTCTGTTTGCCACACTGAAATAATATCGTAGAAATTGCTACATGATTGAACGAAACAGGCAAGAAATTCTGCAGCACAACTAACCCCACACTCAGAACATCCAAACGCATCCTCCGTCTGCAGGTCGCACACTCAGCGAGAGATCCAGCGGATCGTCAACGTCGTCCCCTTTGCCCTGTGGACGAAACACAAAAGCGGCGCCGTCGCGGTAGAAGTGGTCGACCCCACCGATTGCGACGAGCTGCCCCTGATGTGCGTCTACGACCACTTCATCCCCAACTCCGAGGGACTCGGCGGTGCATTTTTCAGCTGGCTTCGTGGGGAGCAGACGAAGGGGATACAGGAGGAAGAATTCCTCCTGGAAGAGGGAACCGTCCTCTCCGGCTTTGGCTCCCTAGTCTCCGACAGCACCTCTGTCAAGCTGATGCCCCCCGTAGACGGAGCTAACTATTACCTCACAACGCTGAGCTATTCGGCCCTGCTGTCGAAGCTCAAGTCCGAGCTGGCCATCGTACGCCTCGGCTGCCTCATCTTTGGCGGGACGGCAGCTGTCCTCACGTTCTACGTCATGTTCAACTGGTGGCGAGCACGGCAGGCTCGGATACAAGAGGCGAAAGACGCCGTGAAGAAGGCAGAAGTGAGGAGGGAGAGGCGGAAGAGGAACCGGGAAACTCAGTCTAACCACCCGGTGTGTGTCGTCTGCCTCACAAATCCCGTAGAGGTGATGCTGTTGGAGTGCGGCCACGTGTGCCTCTGTACAGACTGTGCCGAGCAAACACTGCCGTTGTGCCCGATTTGTAGGGCGCCCGTCGCTAAGAGCGTTGCGGCCTTTTTACCGTGACCTTGTCTTTGAAGAATGCTTTTCTATAGCAAATATTGCTTTTTGGAGGTTGTGATAAAGGAGATATTCAATATATAAGGATGAGGCAGACGATTGATGCGTCGTTGCTTCGTGCGGTGATGGGATTTTGTCGGTGCAAAGTTATTTTGGAATACCACGTTTTCTCGGCTGTTTAAAGCATAAAATACAGAAGACATGTGGCTAACAATGTGAGGTTTCTCACGTGGAAACAGGTTTAGAAAGAAGTGGCACTTTAACCAGGTTCATTCACTTTCGGACGTTGATCATGGCACATCCATGTGTCCTGTGTCGGTGTGTGTAGTTTAAAGAAATGCGGACTTCTTCCCAACAACATTGTTCCAGAAAAATGAGTTTCCATAGCGGAAATCTACGTTTCGCATGCGGTGTGGAATGTGTGTTTGCTTAGTTGTTTTTGCTTGTATTGCCTGGGTTAACTTCACTGAGACACTTGTCCAAATGGCATCTCACAAAGTGGCCCTGATTCGAACCCCTGGGTCACTTCCTAGCTTTGTGCACGCCACGTTGGCGTATAAGGGAAGCGAGGGTGCACATCTGATGTACTGCTCTGGTATGTTGCACAGATGTTGCCGAACCTTTGTCCATCAAGCTGACAAATTGGAAGGTAATAACAGAATGGGCCCAATTGGTACTTCCATCTTTTTAATTCTAAGCACTAGAGAGCTAAAGCGATGGTAATGACGTTCAAAAAGACATTAGTGTGGAGCGTCTTTCTGTTTGTGTTGTCAAGGTCGTCGTTTTAGCTTTAATAGAAGTGCAGGTGCATGCATTTTCTTCCACCATACTTTTCCTTCCTCATAATCAGTAAACATGTCCCCTTCCCCCTCCGCAGCCATACAGGTCCACTAAAGATCCAGAAGACATGGCTTAGGACGCTGCCAGCAATCTCTGCATGACAAGACTTCTGTGACGAGTTGGCCTTAAGTTGTGTATTCTGTGTAGATGTATACTGTGAGAGCAGAAGATCCATAGACTAGAGTCGCACCGTTAATCTTTTCCTCCCACACCATGCTCTATTTAGCATGGAACGCGCGTCGTCGTTTCAGAGAGGGAGACGTAGGTAGAAGAGGGCAGTTTCACGGGCGAAGACCTCGACAAAAGGCGTGCTCGCACGAGGACCTCCTTGGTTATGGGGTAACGACTCGGGGGCCCTGACATTGTCACCTTGAAAGCAAGGCGCCTCTTGGCCTTGGGTGGCATCGCACGCGCCCGTTCCTGCAATTAGGGAAAGGCGGTACTGGTTGTCGGGTCGGCCGTGCATTGGCCGGGCGCCAATTTCGGGCCTCGGAGGATGTGTGCCTTGTGACAATGGCGGGAATAGAGCCGCACTCATGTCAGGCCATCTGGAAGCCTTGCCCAAGACACCTGCGTGGAGGGTCTGCTGTCGGAATGTGGGCACTGTCGGGGACTGTTCCCCTAGCGCTGGCGTCTTTGACTTTTTACGTGGACTGCGTATGTCTGCTCCAACAGGATTCTCTCTCTCTCTCCTTTTTTTTTCCACTTCTTTTTCTTCTGCCTCCACCTGTCTGGCCACTAGCCACGGCGACGTTTGTCCACGGATCCGCGTGAGTCAGCGTTCTGGCTTTTATGATCGAGTGTTCTAGGGTACATTGACAGCTCGGGCACATCGCAGAGACAAAGACAAAAATACATCCCCGCATGACAATTCATTTGTCGTCATTCGTTACATATAGAAATCGCAACGGACTGCTTCATACCGTTAGTCCGTTTCGTGTACGGCGGGAGACACGCTCTAAAGATTCGTCTATTGTTTTCCGCTCTCGTGTCTAGCAAGAGAGGAGCGCTGTTATCATTGCTTCCGCATGCAGTGTCCGTCTATTGTGTTTGGCTCTTCGTGCACATCAAGTTATCAAGAAAGCGAATCGACTGTGCAAGGCTGAAAGAAGTGACGGCGCGCTTCGAATGAAACCTCTTGGGAATGTTGCTGCATTTCGGATGGGCGTAAAACTTCTAGCAGACGACGCGGTCTTGCCGTTATGCTCCGCTAGGCGTTCCCGCCAATGAAATTGCCCCATGGGGAATCACGTGTTCAAAAGCACCAATAGGAACAGCCGAGGTTCCCGCGTTTGCGATGCCTGTTTCTGCGTGTATCCGCGGCATAAGTTCGTCTGCAGACGGGAATCGTGGAACTGCTGCTGTGAATGAACTTGTCTCTATCATCCTCCTCTCTCGCATTTCCTATTCTGTGAAAGGAAAAGGGACTGCGACAACCATTTGCAACTCATTGCCGGCGCAAATACGGCTGGTTATGCATGAGTCATGAGCCGTGCCTAGAATTCAGTTGGGAGCCAGCTGCGAACGGAAATTGCAGTGAGAAGGAACGATGACAGGAAACGGTTGACCACTTTGCGGTACACAGATGCTGTGCGGATTGCGATTCAGCGAAGCTGAAGAAAGATGGGTGCAACTACATTATTATTATCGTGACAGACGACACTGTCGCGATGCGTTAAGAGAGGGATCATTATGGTGCCGTCTCTAAGGTAACATGAACAGGATATAATTTAAATACTCAATATACATGTGCACTTTATTGCTTCAAAGAGTGCTTAAGTATAGCTGACCGCTGACGCAAGAACTCTGGCTAAATATATGTTGTATGTTATGTCAGGACGCTTGAAACCACACATTATATAGCACATCTCAACAAATGAATGAATTCTGCCAGACTTCGCGGCTCCTGGCAGTAAAATTTGACTTCAAGGCACAGAAACAAACCCCGAAAGTTGTTTACTTCGGACACCATACAAGGCGACGCTGAAGACAGGCGATAGCGGGTAGTCGATCCGTCTGCTCGTAGCTACCGCCTAATGCAACAGCGTGTCGCCATTCTTGGTGTTTGAAAAGCGTCTAAAAAGAGAAGCCCATGCCTTTCGTGCCTCGAGCCTCAAATAGCACCCCCTGTAAACATGGTGTTTGCGTTATCCCGCTGGTTGCACTATGGTCATCGTGCAGTCGACTGTGAACGAGGTCGTATCGTATGTCTGGGTTGTCTTGGGCCACACAGTCATCACATGTCATCCCAGTGCAAGACAGCAGGCGCCTGAAGGGCAAGGGTTGCCAGCACATCCCTTATCAGTGTCTTTATCGTGCAATTTTATCGAAAACATGATGTGTTCGGCGAAGAGAGCTAGCTGTCCTCAACATGGTCCCCAAAGTTTGTTTCCTTTACTCTTCGGCCTGCTATCCGGACATTTTATATCTGTCAACTTTCCTGCAAGCAGATAAGGTTTATTCCCTCTTGAACTTTCTTGTCGTCTTTATCACTGTTTACTTGAGATTACTGTCTGTTACCAAACAACTAACAGTTTACACAGATGTTCTGGAGCATTGTGTTCAAAGGTGATAGACTCGCAGACGGCGGCCGGCCATGAAATGCATGTTTTATCAATAGTACATTCGACGTAGATATAATGGTATATACAACGCATTTCATAGTGGTATACTGCTTTAGTATTATGTATATATTGAAAAGAAAGATTCTAGCCAAAAGTATAGTAAGACACATTTCGTTAAAACAGATGACAGCTTGTGAGTAGAGATGCACACATGAGCTTTGTACAGACGAACACCCTTTCCTTGCCTACTTTTTTTTCTTTGTTGCTCAGTACCTTAGCTGCTGAACCACTTATTTCTTGGGATTACTTCCGCGTCGCTGTTTTTCTTTTTTAGTAGTAGTATCGCTAACCTCAAAACTTCCTCGCGATTGTTTAGACCCCTTTGTTTCCAAGCAGAAAGAGATGGTCTTCTGTCTTGTTGATAGTGGCAGAAACGTGCTTGAAACAAAGAATGGCAAGCGAGAAGGAAAGTAAACGTGAGTGATATCGCAACGCCTCTCACGTGTGAAATGCTATGTATCCAAGCAGCACAATGTACTGAAAGTCAGGTGCATTATAGGGTGGAGGGTTGATCGAGGTTTTGTAGTTCGCAGCGCATCGGAGCCCTTCAAATCCTTGCTACCAGCAGATAGCAGACGACAGGACGCAGCATACTCTAGAAACGTACAGGACCTCCTGTGGTCTGAAAAAATAAAAATAAAGCTACCCCCACGTGGTAACTTGCGCCATCTTTCTTGCTGTTAAAAATTAAAAATAGCCTTCTGCTTAATTTTAAGAAGCCTGGGTCAAGGAAGAGCGCGCATGCTGTTGACACAGGCAGGAGGGAAGAGAGGCGACCGGTTTCTACCTCCAAAGCAGACGACAACCTTGACAAATGGCTCAAGCTTCTCACGAATGGTTTTTCACTAACGAAAAAAAATAAGAAAAAATAAGACGTATTTGTATGAAGCAGCTGCACAAAAACTCGTATCCCGAGAACTGTTATCAGAGATAAATAATCCGAATTCGGCCTCCGTGTAGCACGTGATTTGATCTGATATGATCATTCGGGAAAATGCTTTCCTAGCGCTCGATCACTTCATGGTTGACAACTGTTGCTATGAGGGATGCAAGCGCAAGGTGTAATCCTCGGTTAAAAAGGGCTTCCCCCTTCTGATTTGATACATCCACTGCCTCATTCACAGGCGGTATATACTGAACGGTGCGTTGAACAGCGCGATCGTTGAACTCGGAGCTGTTCCTCCCCCGTACTTTGAGGCTGGGCACGCAACAAGACATGGAGTGCCTGTCATCTCTTCGTACGGTCAATCAAGTAAAACGCTGACGGGATGATTCACCTGATAGAAGGGAGTATGTGTACCCTTAATCGCTTAAAATAAAGGACGTTGTTTCAGATTGGAACCGTCACATGCCTCTTTGTTTGGCCTTCGAGACAAACGAGGGCCAGTGCCCTGCGCTGCGGATAGCAGAAGCCGAGAGCAGAACGCCCATTGGCTGGCGCTACCGAGAAAAAGTGTGAGGCCGCTGACTGTTGGCTGCGCAAAACGAAGCCCTTTGGAGACGAACTGCGCAGTCTCTCAGCTTGCTGAACAGCTGTGTCGCGATCAAAACAAGCGTGAGCCCCTTGAGAAACAGCCTTTGTCAGTGCCTAAATCTGCAGGATATTACTGCATTCATCTAGAAATCGTATGCAGTTTGAGGTTCTCCGAATGCGGGTAAGGGAATGTTTTCTCTATAAGGCGCTGGGAGAAGATAAAGGGTGGTTTTTCGCTGCCGTGAAGCGAGGCCTTTCTTTGTTTTCGTTTGGTGAACGGCATTGCTGTCTCACTTGAAACGTACTAACCTTAATATATGCTAAAGATGTCATTTGGTCCTGCAAGTGCCTTATTTACAGTTATGTGTTTGTTGTAATAAGCTGCGTATTACGAAATATGGCCGATGTTTTTTTTTTTTTCTTCGTCTACACAAAAGGTGTCCCTGATTGCTCGTATACGTAGCTTTCTGCTAAGAAATAGATGAGCCTAGCGCAAAAATTTAGGCTGCTTTTTCTATCATATTAGTGGCGGTCTTTTTTCCTCTGGCATCGCACGTAACGCGCACAAACGTGTTTTCGTTAGCCTGTTATGGTCATGGTTACTAAGTGAATACGCGGTACGACTCTGCTTAGTTTGCATCTGTACCACATCCAAATCGTGTTCGGGGCCTTCGCATGCTGGTCCTTCCAGCTTCAACTGTATACGATACCGTATCTGAACTGCGCACACTTGTGTGGCTGCAAAGCTCAAAAACGGCGATTGAGCTTCATTGGCGTACAGCTTTACCTTTCATGAATATCATTGTCATGCTTAAGCTACGTGATCGTAACGTGTAGAACGACGGTAACTTGTTAACGGGAAGTGTCGTATTAAAAACGTTGTCCAGGAGGAACGCCAACCCCTTGCTAAGCATGATAAACAGGCCGTTCGTCCCCTTGAGAGAGGACAGCGTTGCAATGGTCATGGAACGGGGCCCGAATGTTACATTAGCGAGTTATAAATTCCTTTCTGCATGACACCGTCCATCAACATAGCTAGTGTTTAGTGCGCCGTTGGATCCATACGTTGCAGTTATGTAAACACAGCGTTCGACATCCCGTGAATGTCAGTGCAGACGAGCGAGTTCTTTGTTATCGGTCCGTCGTTCCCGCTCACACGTTGCATCGGGTTATTTCTACCGTTTTTTCGGGTCAACCGTGGGTCAGTTGATCCGGAAGAGCAGTTTTCTTGTAGCGATTTATCTAAGCCTAATGAACGCATCACTTCGCAGTGGTTGTTGACTATAATACTCATCTTGCTATGCCGTGTCGACTTTTTTGACGTTAACGTGGCTCACGTGTCGCTAGCGTTTGTTTCGGTCAGTGTGCAAGGACAGTTTCGGGTATTGACATGATCTCGTTTGGTCAGTGCGTCAGGTAGTGGTGTACGGTCAGCCTTCGCTGCACTGGGACAGTGACATGTCGAAGCCCGCTTTGCATGCGTGCTGGCACATTTTGCGCGTGATTTGGGTAATTATGTGCGTACGGCAGATCTCCTGGCAATAGTTAAATGTACCGTGTTAGATTGACATGCCCTCGAGCGCGTATTTGGTCTTTGCGAAATTCTTGGACTATATAGAAATGGAGCAAACAAAAAGGGCAGTTGCATAACATGCCAGCATCCGACTGATTGTGAAACTAGCGAATTGCATTTGCCCTCTGCTTGGTCCCATTTCAAACTTGAGGTTACGCAGTGGCTATGGTAGTGTAAGAAAGGTAGGGGGCTGTGCAAAGTTGTGCTAAAATCTTCTCTGTGGCCCTCTAGCAGGAGAGCTTCTCGAATTGGTCATCTTGAAGCACCACAATCATATGTCTTTAGTGTCTCATACCTGTTGCAGTTTGACTTACTTTGTGAAGGCTCCAGAGATATCCCTTGGAGTGAAAATGAGAAGCAATTGGAACAGCCTTGCTGGGTGCTCTTTTTATCTTATTGCTCCAAGGGTGCACCAGATAAGTTGCCTGGGAAAACCAGTCTGAGTGACATCCTCAGAGTTAATTTCGGGGAATTCCACTCGTGTTTGCATCATCTCACCAGTGGCTGCACCGACAGAAAATGGTATGTCTGCTGAGATGGACGGCTTAGCTTTCTGAGTGCATCCGAGGGCATGACAGCAACATGCTCAGCTACATTTAACTTATATGAAGACATCATTTTTTTTTCCTTGTTTTTCACTTTGCTTTCCTGCTAAATGTCCCGGGCTCAAGTGTGGCAAGCTGTCATTGCGACCTTGCCTCCTCCTTTCTTTTTATCAGGCCTTTATCATGTTGTTGGAACGGACTTACGTAACGCAAGAAAGGCTCGTCTTTATCGAGGTTCCTTTCGAGAAGGCCCTGTGCCGTTCGATCTCATGTCCTGCAGCTTTGAGTGCTCTTAGTTGAATGCAAGTCATAGGCAGCACATTTGGCAAGTTGTTTGTGTTGATGCAGTTCTTAGCAGTGCAATTATTCGTCGAGTTGCGCCTTTTACCCCAAACATTGTCGAAATCTCGGCAAACGGCATGCTCTGTTTAACGCCTGTCATTGAGGTCGTCGCGTCTAAGCAACTGTGTTCCGAGACTGTCAGCATCCATGGCCATGTTCGGTGGTGTGGACATGCACATTGTAAACGTGGGAGCACTGCATTGTGACTTTTGTGCGGTATGTGCCGTTTTGCTGGGAACAGGAACATGGCCTGCTCTGACTGTTGAGTATCATCTTTGTGTTTACCATTTCATTTATATCTTTTTACGTCGGTCTACACTGGAGTCTTTGATGTTGCTTGCAAGTTTGAGCTCTGTAAGACTGCCGTGTGTCAAACGAAATAGCAGAGATGCAGATGTTTCTAGTTTCTTGGTATTGGAAGGTGCTCATACCAAGTCTGTCTGTCTACTGAAGGAACGTGTGTGCTCGGGTTTAAAATTTAGTAAGAAAATTGGAGCATAAAAAATACGTAAAAAGGAAAACGTAACGGTGCTTGCGTTTCATCTGCAAAGTATGGTGTGATTACAAGTAAACAATTAAACACTTCTTTCACAAGAGATAAAAGCTACCCGCAAAACGTTTCTAAAAGAAGTACAGATGTGAATGCTGCAGTAGAAATATTGCATACAAATCATTGAAAAGAGAGCGCACGGAGATAGGAAAGAAGTGAGGATCGATGGCTGCTATATTGGAGACATTAGTCTGCTGCTGACATAACAAGTAGAAACAAATTTCCTAGAGATCTGAAGTGTGACCCACAGAAAGCAGCACTAAACCGCGTGAGAGAAGCTCCGAACAGTCCAGTGGAGACGAAGTGAAAACAATTTAATGGGTGGCTCACACACGTATCTGCCAATAGTCTACATGTGTATGTATACCCTTTACACATACATGCAGAACACGTATGGTAGTCCTGCCTTAGCTCGTTCCGTGTTCGTCGCTGTTGAGGCAGGTCTGGGAGAAAACGGATGGTTCTGGCGGCTTCTAATTATGTACAAGAAAATTCTGCCGTTTTTTACTACCTTCTCTGGAAGTAGGCTCTAAAAGGGGGACAATGTTTATTTGCACGAGAGGAAAGGTTAGCAACGGGCTACATGGCACAGCTGTATCACGACGTGACGCCATGAATGAATATTAGTAAAAGTGTTACATGTGCATGTTCTTCTGTTTCAATAATTCGTGCATTACAAAGTATGTGTTGTGAGGAAGTCGTTGACCATGCAGGTGTGAGGGGCCTACCCCCAAGTGGCAGTCAGGAGCGGTGTGGTCCTGGGTCGTGAGCCCTGGCATAACCAACCCTGGCTGGTGAGGAGACAGTGGTGCTTCCTGGCCCTTCAAGCTGACCAGAGGCCCCATCAGGATGGTGAAGACCTTCCAGGCGTACCTTTCCAGCTGCCATCGGACCTACAGCTGCATTCACTGTAGAGCTCACTTGGCGAATCACGACGAGCTCATTTCCAAGGTGCGTCAGCGTTTCAGCCATACGTTGTCGCAAAAGTAGTAGAGCAGTATGTGAAATTTCGTATCTCATAAGATAAAGGGGGTTGCACTGAAGAGCTTTTTTTTATTTCGAATCACCAAGTTTTGATGCGTGAGCTACACCTTTTAAAAATGACTTAATGGTTAAAACGAGTGTCTGTGCTTGTGGATATGGAAAATGCAAGGCTCGCTGTCTCTCTTGCGTTATCAGATTTCGTCTGATTAGACGATGATATATGATTATCTGATTAGACGAGATATGAGATTTCGTCAGATTAGACGTGCGTCACATGCTCGTCTTGTGGGGTCTGTGTATTTTGGCACCAGCCCGTTTTGCACTCGTGGCCGGGACTTGTCTCAGGGCGACACATACTGAATATTAATGTTGTGTGCTATGAAAATGGGTGATTCCATCTCAACTCTGGCAGTGTCATGGGGTCGCCATCTTCGGATTTTTCTAGAAAAACATAGACATGTTTTAGCGCACTACCTGTGTGTAGTCACATTTATGTGAGGAGTTACAGCGACATGGGTGTTTATTTATTGCATCAATGCTGCTCTAATACATGACTTTTTATTAAGTGATTTGATGAATTTATTTTTTCATCTGCTAGATACCAGGTGCACGCATGGCGATCGAAAGCAAAGCCCGTGAGACAGGCGTGACATGGAAGTGATTGAGCACAGGTTCTCGGAGATTCTTCATAATGCCCCAGCTCGTCTGCATCCCATCACTTGTTTCTGTCTGTGCTTTAGTTACACAGAGCAGATGGCAGCATTTTCATTCTCAGTGGCAGTAGCAGAAAGTAATAGGTTTACCTGGTTCAATCGTTTCCAGGCAACAGTCTTGCTGNAAAAAAAAAAAAAAAAAAGCTTCCACTCGTAATATGGAACATAAGGACAGAACCAGAATGTGCGTTGCAAACGAGGTAGCGTGTGGTGAATCTGGGAATCTGTGCTCAATCATTGTCATGTCTTTTCTCGTGAAGTTTGCCCCTGACAGCCATAGTACACCTGGCATCTATAAAGCATAAATATAAGTAACCTATTAAAAACCCAGAACTGAAAGATCAAAATTTGCATTAAAAGCAAGTGCAAATTTTTGCTGGAAAAATTGAATTGTATTCTCGTGTTACATGTACCCGAGATATGACAGGGCGAAATTCGGAATTTGCACAATTCCGATGGTGCAAAACAAAATCGCCAAATTACCGTGTTGGACAATCGTATCACCAGCATATGTGCAACATTTCTTTACATTTGCATTCTTATCCCATGAAGCAATGTTTAGTCTGTGTGTCGCTTGGATTATGTTGGAACATGTGTCATGTGCTCTAGAGTTTTGTGTATATGTATGTTTACATGACGTGCTCAAAGCTGACAGGGAGTTATTTTGCATTTTAGTCATTCCAAGGTAGTCAAGGGAGAGCCTACCTCTTTAACTCAGTGTAAGTGCTTTGCATCTCTCAACTAACTTGTTCAGCATTTGAATGGGTGAGAGGGATCCAATTGCTCCAGGTTGCGTGTCATAACAGGGCATTTTTTGGTCAGTCGACTCTTGTAATGTGTTCTGCCCTGCTGTGGCTTATGAAGACGTCCATTCTCAGAACCATGAAAAAAGTTTTTTGTCCCTATGTGTGTTTCAGTATGTGGAAGCTCTCTTCGTAAAATAATTTATGCTATGGAATTCGCAGGGTTACCAGAGTGCAAAGAAGCTTGTCGTTAAATGTCTCTCCATGTGAAATTTAGAAGCGAACACTAGATCGGAGTTGCTTCCAGGAGCTAATTGGAAGTTTCAGCATACGAACAGAAGAAGCGTTAATTTTGTTAGCTATCAGACACTATAGGCTGAGTTTACAATTTGAAAAAGTCAAGTATCAGCTTAGACTGTCCTTGGAAGTGTGGTTTCTGCAGCCATGCTTTGTTTAACATGGCAGCATTTCCCATTACAGGGTGAATGTTGGTTGTGGCCCAGCTGAGGAGCGGTATCTGCTGACGGGGCTGCACGCTGTGGCGGACATCTACTGCGAGTGTTGCAAGACGACGCTAGGCTGGAAATATGTGAGTGCAATATCTTTTTTGTACATTTACGTAACACATCGGACGTCACTCTGGTAAACCAGCCAGTACAGCATGAGCTCTCATAGACAACAAGAAATTTGGTAGCGTATTGCTTATTTTGATGTGAGTCTAGTGATATGGTGAAGCGTGTTGTTCAGTACTGGGCTGTGTTACGTTGTATCAGTTCGCAAGTGCAGTACTGTACTATAGCAATGCTTTCTGCGAGGGTTTTGGTGATATGAAGATGTCCTAAAACTTTTAGTGTGGTGCTAAACTTTGGTGCTGTTACTTTGGTGCACCGCATAGCTCTACAGTGCCTTAGCCATTCTTCTAAAGGGCCCGAGACAACAAATTTTTCTTGAAGATTTTTTGCTTGAATATTGAAAGGGGTAAGGTACAAAACATTCCTGCAAAGCTTCACGACAATTGGTCCGGTTGTTTCTTTTTAAATCGAGTGCTTCGTAAAGTGCCGGGGGCAGCTCCTCGCCCTCCGTAGGAGGAAGGCTGTGAAGGCTGGCGGTATAATGTAGTAATGCTGTGCTGGTTTCCACATCATTTGAATTCATTTGCAATTTGTCAAATAATTCTTATGGAACTGCAATTTGTGACCAATAGTTAAAGCCATTGACTTGTCGCCAGTCTTGTTATTGATGTTGCTAAACTTTTCTATGATGAACCTACAGGCAATTCGTAGCACAAGAGCCACAAGCTCCTTTCCGTTTTGCAGGTGGCATTTACGCATTTCAGGTTGAATGTGGCAGCTCCCACGAATAAGCTTTCGGCAAAAGTTAAAGGTATTTTCGAAGCTGAATTAAAAAACAACGGCAGCATCTCCAGCTGTAAGATCAATGTGTGTCATTTATTGCCTTCAGGACACAAATGAAGACCAAACAGTTGACCCGCGAGTTGTTATAGGCCCTTTAAATGTTACCGCTTATCAACCACTGATCTCGATGAATTCTCTAGTATGTCGATCTGCCTGTGAGAGAAGAAGGCTTATTTCACTTTTTGACAGTGCAAGCATAGAGATCCATACTTTGATCATATAGAGCAATATTGTGAGATTATATAACAAGAAGATGTAAGAAAAATCTTGGACATTTTCTCCTGCTGTCTTGTCTTACGATTTCCAATCTCGGGGTTCCAAGTATGGCTTTTGTCACCACCAGCCTTCTCACTGTCTGCAGGCTTGTCGCCAGTCTTGTACAATGACTTGACAGACTCCATGGAGGAGAAAGAAAGAAAAAAGAAAGACAGTTTCCGCTCTCTCCTTTTCCAGGAACATGCCTTTGAGTCGAGCCAAAAATACAAGGAGGGAAAGTACATCATCGAGCTGGCGCACATGATCAAGGAGAATGGGTGGGATTGACAACACGCCCCCCGGGGGGCGGCGGAAGACGCAGCGGAGGCCACGTCCCTGCCCGCGTCCCCCGTCGGGGTCGAAGCCCCCCCAGAGGGTGCTGCCGTGCCTCTGCAGCAGTTCTTTCCCCCTTTCTGAGCGGCCAGCATAACGAGCACTCGCGACTCTTCCCCGTGCCTCGGACTGTGTTTCGGACGTCCAGTGTGTGGACGTGCAAAAACCTTTTACCGGTCACAACGGCAGACACCAGGAACACGAGGTCCCGGGTGGCAACAGCGGGCTGTGAGCGTTTTCTAGTCCGCGGGCCAGCGTCGTCTGTCCCGCTGCCGCGAGGGTGTTGGTTCTTTCCCTCCCCCTCACCAGGAAGAGGGAAAGGGAGCAAAAGAGGGAAAATTGTTATCTGTGATGATCATGACTGTTACCTATTTGTATGAGGGCTGTCATTACGTGGTTTCTTCGTCCCTGGGCGTGTTTCTGTTTGTCCTGTACCGACGTGGTTTTCATTGTCCTACGTTTAATCGATTTGATTGAATGGTTGTTTTTGTTTTTTATCATTTGCTACAGCTGGTTCCGAGGGTTACCACATATTTATTTGTTTCTCGCAGGGCGGGCAGCACAGTCTCCGCGTCTGTTGGTGCGCATTTTGATACGTCTGCCCGACTTCTTTGTAGCTCAATAACAAGAGAGAAAGGAGGTAGCTTGTGTGAATATGGGAGTCTGTTTGGAGTGTTTTGAGTGTTGTGTGAACGACTGGATTGTCCGAATGATTGTTGAAGTGGTCCGAAACGACGACAGAGTTAGCGAGCACCTTGAGTTCATCTACACTACTAGTAGCGATCTGTAGCAGTCCTTATTAGGGTGGGTCTATCCTTACTAATAGGGGGCAAAACATTTCTTTGGTAGCTGTACGTTTATTTCCCGTACAGGGTGTACAACGCTCGTATGACAGTAAACGTATCAGATGTGAGAGAAAAATATAGACAGGAGCGAGGGTTGGTAACACTGTGCACCCTATACTTTTTCATAGACAATCACAAGCGAGCAAAATTACGACTTCTCTTCTCGCGACGTCCTAAAATGCAGCGTAGCACAGTGTTGGAAAGGCGTTCCGAAGGTGTTCTGTTTTCCAGGGTGCCGTCACACTTTCCGCCTGTGAGGCAAACTATGTGCGCCATGCACTCTTCTTCCTCGTTTCTTGGGCGTGTGTGTCCTGACCCAACGAATGAAGGTGTGGATGTATTTTTGCACAAGTACTGACGGTCTTTGCAGCTTTCATGTATCACAGTATGCAGAACACAAGTATTTTCTATAGAGACGCATCTATCGGTCATTACCTTCATGACGTCACACCCGTTCATTTGCGGCGTGTTCTCTTTCTTCAGCCATCGCCAAGCCATCGCTCTTGTAGGGTAGAAGTCCATCCTGTTTGGGGGTTACAGTGTTAAGCATATTCTTAATTTTTATTTTTTATCTGTGCCATGGGTGGGGTTCTTGTTCTCTACTTTGTTTTCATTTGCAGAATGCCTTTTACAATGGTAAATGATTGATTGGAAACGGCCTGGCGGACAAGAACAAGAAAATAGTGTGATGCTACATGACGAGTATTTTGAGCACCCACACCACACAGCATTACAGCATGAGACAAATGCTTAAGGAACATGCTCTAGTAGGTTCCTTTTTCTGCAGAGGAACGTCGTAGGGTTGTCAAGGTGTTCTGCAAACTTTTGTCCCACACTGTACGTCTTCTTGACGTATGTTGCAGCTTCCACAACCTGCCGTCTTCTGAATTCCACTCCTCTTTGACGAAAAAGTTTTGTGGAAGGTGGCTCGTCGAGATGTGCCTTTCTCTTCTTGGTCTCGGTTCCATTTTTTTTAAACATACTTTTACAAATGTTCTTTGTTGTGCTTACCGTCTCATCCCTTGGAAAAAATCTGCAAAAGAATATTAAGACCTAGGAGTGTCCGGATATCGGAGGTCACAACGCTTTGCACAGGAGAAACCTCACATCTTTTGCCAAGTCGTCTTTTGTTGTGCATATGTAGTACGTATACGATCCTTCACCAAAGAGTACACAGAATGTGAAATCTCTCGAATGCGAGGTGCTGTCATGAGCTTGCGTGATTGTTATGTAACGGCGTGGAAGGCAACTAATGACGTATGTGACGAACGCAATCTTGCACATGGGTCTCGAAGGGCTAGCTGTCTATGTATGTAGAAGTGAAGTCTCGATATTGCACTGTGAAAGGGCAAGGACGGTAGGCATTGTTCATGGGTGTGATAGGACGTAAGCCGTAGTGGAGGGACTTTCTTTTTACACAGTGCTGTACATGTTCTTGTGGCTTATACTTAGTTGACTTCGACCATACTTAATACATGCGACCCTCAGCTCTTCTTCTGGCGCATCGATCGAAGCTCAAAAAGTGGAGTTTGGGTGTAGAGGCTTCCTTTTTTTAATTATTTCTTTTTTTAAGAGATATATATGCTTGTGCCACGCAGCCAGAAGTCTGCTTTATATCTTTGCAAGCAGTCAAGGAGTAACTGTTTGTATACTGTCATATCTTGTCACGTCATTAACATGCCTAGGCTCTCATGTCAACTAAACTTTACCACAAAGGAAGTTGTGTTAGGTATGGCACCTTAGTGTGTATATATATATGCATATATTTATTCTCATGCTGGAAGTGTTCATCAATAAAGTGTGTTTAGTTTTGTGAAGAATTCGCTGGTACTGTTTGCCACTATTTTGGTATTTAGCTACTCGGAGAAAGCAAAGCTGTCTTATACCCCTGTCAGACGGCCACATTAACAGCCGTAAGCGAAAACTGGGTTTTAACGGTTACGGTATTTCGTGAATATGGCCAAAACCTTGTCATCAGGTGCTACTCAACAAATCTCGTCATCTTCTCTCAACCCGACACGTATTCTGTAGTAATTCTCGTATAAAAATCTATAAAGCAGCACTTATCTTCACGGTGGTCCCTTTTTGAAGCATTCAGTGCATCGCCTTTGCATGGTTTCGGTTTACCTTTGGGGAGCTTCGTTTGGGCGCGTACCCTCGAACCCCAAAGCTTGGCCGTGGTGTCACGTGTTGGCCGTGTTGGCTCGTCTGCTTCGCTAGTTTCTGCAGCCACTTCGCGGGCGCCTCTTATTCTTAAAGTTTATGGTAAGATAACCAGATTTTGTTACTTTTATGTTATTCGCATGAAATTATAAGCATCATGTATAATTGCACGTAACCATACTTCCTTATTATTGCTCTCATCATCGCAGTCGGGATGTCCGTCACGGTGTGCTGTTTGTTGCTGTCTGGCAAGTCCGCACGAATTACGGCCGTATTTCAGGTACGGAGTTTCCTTACTGCCGTAAGCTTAACGGCCGTAAACTTGATTGTTTGTCAGGGGTATTAACGTGTGTTTGATAAACTGCACACGTGATAATACTCGCACAGTGTTTAAATTGTTCATCGCACTGTATGCGGCTTCTCTGTTTATTATTATTATTATTGCCGCTTTGACTAACTGTCACGGGTACCTACGCGGTGCAAGAAAATACAGCTGAGGTAATAGGTCATATCCCAATGAAATGTCGGTAATCTTTTAACTGGCCAACACGTTCGTTAAGTTGGCTTCACCTGAGTACTCTTGCTTCTGTTTTTTGGGCTTCACCTAAGTACTTTGGTCCTGTACAGTAAGCTTCACCTTATTGGGCTTCGGTGCTGCTAGACGGCTTGTTTTTATGGCCAAATTTAGTGACAGCTGCATAATATGCAACGCATGTTCTTTATTTTTTTTGTGTGTGTGTGCCATGTTTGATGCATTCTTTTCGTTTTCTTTAATTGAACATTTGTCGCCACTCTTAACCAAGTGGCACAAGGTGCCCCATTTTGTCATGTATTTCTGCCTATTTCCAGCGTGAAATGCTAGGGGCCGGCATCTTGTACCTTAGTGCGCTACCAGTCCAACCGATCCAACTAATTTAATCTATAACTCATCCCCGTCCTCTCGATCTAGTGTAAACATGGAGGTAGGAAAGAAAGGAGACGGCACAAAGATCAAAAAGCCGTGGGACCCCTCTGGCGGTCGCATGTGTCAAAACCGCCATTACGTC
>JARGYV010125719.1:0-13972 GCA_029532675.1 Ornithodoros moubata | reverse complement strand
TTTCCGGCAAATAGGGTCAGGAAAAGATATCATTCGGAATGGCGATTGGTCATCGCCGTGTTATGCGGTGAAGTTCTGTTTTTAGAGTGTAGAGCTGCAGTTTTCTTTGATTTCTGATTAAGGCTTTAACGGTCGCATACAACAGCAGCGAGAGCGCTTTTTTTTTTTTCAAGAATGTAAACGCGGTAAGTTTGTACCTTGTGGCTTCGTCCAGTATTAAAATATGGGGATTTTTAAGGAGCGCTCTTGCGATGGCGATGCGTTGCTTCTGTCCGCCGGAGACTGTGATGCCGCGCTCGCCGAGGACAGTGTCGTACTTCTTGGAGAAGGATGTGATGAACTCGTGAGCATGGGCTTGTTTCGCAGCTTCGTATACCTGCAGTGCTCTCAAAGTTGATTGTGCGCTTTGCCTGGAACGCACAAATGGCTTACTTCTTCATCACTCGCGTCCGGCTTTCCATAGCGTATGTTCTCCATAATGCTTGTAGCAAAAAGCACCGGTTCCTGAAATTCATTTGTGTCGTTCAGTCGAAAGAATCGTCAAAGAAATGTCGGAAGAATGCGGTCGTAACCAGATTGTGCTGTGGGTACCGGATACAACGAAACCGCGTGTAGCGATATGTTAACCGAGCGATGGCCGCGTCATGCGTTCGACTAAGGACATGACATGCTGGGAGGATACATGTTGAACCTTTTTGATTGAAATACACGATCATAAAATTAAGAACTTCGGTTCGAAACACGAAATATACGTACAAAATTATATTGCTGGTGCATTGTAGGTCTCTTGAACGGGTTGTGTCCAATGCAAGTGTATATAGAAACCGATACAGACAATGCTGAACTAGTGCTATACTGTTGTTTCCGTTTTCGTTTTTGAGAAAGCCGCTACCGAAAACTTCATTACAGCACTTCTTGTAAAACGTTGAGAAACGAAACAAAGCCTCGAATTTAACGAATTCTTTTTCGTATCCTGCTGTACCACGTCGGGCGGTCTAGATTTTATACGCACCTCTCTTACATGGAAATACACCGTACCCGGGTTCGAAATACGCGAGTTCACCACCTTGAGCCAGAGGCATACCCAGGCAGCCACAGGAGACCGGAGGATGCTTACATACATCAGTAATTAAATCTTGTCAATATGTTGACGTTATAAACAAGCAGACAGCCTCTGAAGCCTCGAAGGATTTTTAAGGGCCGAGAGACTCGTCGTTGAGTACACCAGTTCCGGTACGAGAAACGGCGGAACCAGTAGTTACTGTAATGATTTGGATTTGGTAAAGCGGGTTTCACCTATTATTTGTACGCCTTGGGTGAAGCCAACCTGCAGAACGGTGTCCAGTCTCTTTGTGCGAAACTGGCGACCAAAGTCAGAACCAAAGACGGTGCATAGAAACTGCCACTGCTTTTAGCAGAGGTCTGTGTCAACTCTCGCCCAATCGGATGCAGCAATAATTAGACAACATGAAGCCCTCGTGGAACACAATGCCGCATGATGATACTCATCAGGACACTACGAGTAGTAGTAAGGACATATTTCTCACGAATGGGATGAAATGGAATTAGGTGGGTGGTAACAGGGTATAAGGTCCAAGGTGCACAAACCTGTGCACATGTTTTACTTCGTCTTGCCTCATGTGTTTGAGAACCATGTCTGCACAGTAGAACTAGTTTACCTTCGTAATTGCATGGTGAAAACGCAGAACTACATACTTCAAACGTTTCCTGCACCGCAGAGAATTTTTGCTCCCTGTCCCGAACATTTATGGAAGAGATCACCATTATCACCTCAATTTTGTTACTCCAAAGTGGCAAAATCAAAGGTAGAAGGGATAGAACGTGGGCGAGTTGGTAGTTATACATGATGAAAAAACCCCGGAGAATGCGGGATTGAAAAGGACGACACAATACACAGATCTCCAGGGTTTTCTCATCATGTGGCAAAATTTCATCGCTGCAATTGTGGCCTATGTCACAGACAAAATGTGTGTGCCTCACTTACCTGGCTGATGAAGCCGATCACTTTTCCTCGTAACCAGGTTGGGTCAAGCTGAGATATGTCGTGCCCATCTATGGTTATGGTACCTTCTTTAAGGTCATAAAATCTCTCCAGCAGGGCAGCGACCGTCGACTTTCCTGCAAGTTTCAGCAAAAGCTTAAAAGTATGATTAACTGCAAATGTATTGGTAATGTTCTTCGTGCAGCAATATTACCGCTTCCAGACGGTCCACAAATTGCTACCACCTTTCCTGCAGGCAGCTGCAGAGAGAAGTCTTCAAGAACATACTGGAAAGCGTGGCATTATGTTACCTAATTATGCTATACTTAATGCTTTGGAAGAAAAGGCACTGAATTACTCCTGGTGGTAGCAATACACAAAGTTCTCAAAAGTTGTAATCCCCACTGCATGCTACTAAACTTTGTTCATTAATATTTGTGGTGCAGCTTCCTTGGGACTGTAACTTTTGTTTTCCAAGACGCAATCATGACCTACCTGGTTTGGCCTGTTGGGATAAGCAAAAGATACATTTTTTAATACGATGTCACCACGCAATGTCTCCAAGGGCAGCTGGATGCCTCCAGTTATAGTGATGTTGTCTTTCATGTTGATATACTGTCAAGTAAAGAACAAGTGTAATGGAAATCTTCCTTCAGGGAAAAATCAAACCTCAAGCACTCTGGCGCCAGAAGTAATTCCACGAATGTAGTGGCCAAAAAGCATGAAGAGCTGTGCAAGGGATCTGTAAGGACCACCAATAGATGTAACCGATAATCGTAGCAGTGTAACCAGGAACGGTAGTAGATGTTGACCCCCATTACTGACAATATTGACACATTTGTCAGCCTAACCGTTGAATCATCTGTGTTGCAACGAGAAAAGACATCAGCTTTCCTGGTGAGAGCTGTTCGGCTTCCATCATGTTGCCTCCCATGTACAGAACTCCGAGCACTAGGCCTGAAAGAATTGAATACATAAATTCTGTAATTTTAATGTCATAAGTATTACATGCAAACTATCCCACCATTGATGGCCAGGTTTGTAAGGCCCTGGAAGCAACCTATTCCAACACCTAACGTTGCATGAAGATGTTCTGCCTTCTCAGTTTCGGTCTTGAAGAACCTGCCACATTGGATGAAATTAATTAAAATAATAATTTGCGAAATTATTTGATACTGACTTTGCTTCAGAGTCCTCCATAGCAAAGGCTCGGACAGTTCGTATGTTACCGATCGCTTCGTCTGCAATCCCGACAGCTCTTGCGGTCTAATGGGTTGGAAGTAGACTCTTAAGAAGCTCCATTGATGCACATTCACGGTATATGTACCTGTTCCTGAGCTGCTCTTGACAGTGTTCGAAGAAGCGACCCAAACACAGTACCCGCTGCGACGGCAACTGGCACTATCATCAGCATATTTGTGGTCATTTGAGGTGAAATATAATATAAAGACATAACACAGCCAATGGTCTGGGAACAAAAAAGCTTTGTGAAGGTCTTGTCACATTAGTACTTGTCAACCAAAGGACCTCGTACTTGAGCAATGCTGCGTATTCCCTGTGAGATGCAGAGCTTGAAGGCACTTTTGAAGTCCTGCACGTCTCCACTTAAGCTACAGGAATGTTGCAAAATTAACGACTTTGAAAGGTGATGTTGAGAAATGTACATACCTGCTCATAATTTCTCCTGTCCTAGTCTTATCGAAGAAAGTGATGTCTTGTCTCAGTATAGCATCCATCATTGCTTGACGAAGTCGGGTAGCAAATCTCTCGCCAGCGTGAGCCAGGGTGGATATGTAAATCGTCGTCAGGGCACTCTGTGTAACAGTAGAAACACTACTTATAATTTCACAGTAACATGTATCCGCATATTTTTCTTTGCCTCTCCACATGCAGGTACCTGCATGACGTAGATGCCAACAAGCTTCGTAGCTGGTTCTCGAATTTCTGCAAAGAACTGTGCCACCCTATCAGCATGACCTCCTTCCTCGGTGCTTCTTGTGAAATGACTCAGCACGTTGACAACATCACCCAGGCATACAGGTATCTTGATATTGATAAATGCCACTGCTAAGGCACTCTAAGAAACAGGAGAGCACGAAAGGCAAAAATCCTGTAACTGTAAGACCTCATCTAAAGAACAAGTTAGCGCTACACTCACAAAAACGGCGATCAGTAACAGGAGCCAGTCAGGTTTCAGGTAGTAGAAGAAAGTCTTCCAGTTGAATTTCACAGTATTGTTTTTTGGTTCGTCATATAACCGGGACCTGTGGCGGCCTCCGATCCTGCACTGTGCTACCGGAGAGAATGCGCATCTGTAGGTTCCAAGTGCAACACAGCTTCCGCCAAGGAGCCAAACCGAGGAGACAGCAAGGCTCTTTGGCTTGCCACCTGGCTGAGCGCGCAAAGGCTTCGTAACTTTGCGCTGAACTTGCTTGAAGAGTTGACTACATAACGATGTCCTTCTGAAGCAGGAAACTGACTTGTACCGAGACTACGATAAATGATACCTTATGATACGATAAATGATACCTGGCTTACCTTACAAGGATGGCACTGACAGTTTTACTGCAGTTGCCCCTACAACTGGCAGCGATTGATATCATCCTGTGATTATTGTAGGTTAAGCTTGTATTTGACCGGTTTTGAAACACGAGTCCTACTCTCTGCACTGAATGAGAGAAAATCTCTACGCTGTATTGTCTAGTGGACTCTACCGGACATCTGCCTTTGAGTAAAGGTTAGAAAATACACCGCCGTCATTTTGAGTCATTTTGAGATGATGAACAGAAAATCTACCGTTAGCATGTGTGAGGATCGGGTTTCAGCTTTACAAAGATAACTTTTGCTTGAGAATAAAAAGAAAAAGAGACGGGGAAGCGTTCTCTCCAAAGAACGGTTCTGTCTTCTGCTAGCGCTTTCGTTCGTGTTGACTAGGTCTCATGTGAGTGCCGTACAAGAATTCAAAATAACAGCTACAATTATGCGCGATTAATTTTTAAGTTATTATTAATATTTGATTTTAAAATTGCAGAGGTTATGATAAAAAAGAAACATGAATGATTTTTTTGTGGTTGGTTGAATCCTGTTGTTGGTCCCAAATAACTCTATATTCCAAATCGAACGTCACCAACGCCAATGCATGCACTAGTGCAGAAAGTGCAACCCAATCGAAGACGGCTACCTCTGATGACGTCAGGTATTTCTGCCAATAGAGGGATCCAGCTATTCCTGTCGCCTGCGTATTTTGTTGTGGCTGCGGCTGTTTCTTGCTGACTGATTCTGTGTGTGAGGCTGTTGTTTCATTCCTGTTGAAAGAAGAAACAAAATCTAATTATCTCGGATGTCCGAATACGAATACGTCGCAAGAGGACCACTAAAATTCCGGAGTAATTCTGGAATCAAGAAGTAAGCCGTGAACGATGTCGTGTGACTAGGCACCAGCGCCAAATAACCAAACATTCCCGCGTTGAATGAGGGGAGTAATGCATTTTGGCGTTTACATGCTGCATGTACTAGCATGTTCTTCAGTGTACGCCCTACTTAGTTTGTCACTCAATCCATCCATGACGATGAAGGAAAAAGCGATGACATGAGAGATGTCAATACGCATAGGATAACAGAGAAAGGTTGAGCCTTGAGCAACGAGCACGTGTGCAGCAGAGGTGTATTACTCTATTGCGAGAGACCAGAGGCTGGGTTACAAGAGCTGATGAACACAGTTTTGTCGTGTGTACTTCTGTTTTTGACCTTACGTAGTCTAGGACTTTTTTTCGTTGCGTAGTGATTTTGACATGACGGACTCAGTGCAGTTTATCTTACGCAGGAAGAAGAAGAATGACAAGGATCTTGCTAAGAAAATGGAACAGCTGGTCACAGCATCAGCGAAGACAGACACACCTCAAGTGAATCCAACAATACATAAGACCAAAGCTGAAAAGGCTTTTCTTAAGATGCAAGAGAAGAGGGTATGTATCATTGATCTGACACTTGCTCCACTGGCACAGCTTAGGAAAAAAGACGAAACTAGCAAGAGTACCATTTCATTGCAGCTTACATGCTCTTAATTACGTTTATTTTTTAAACTTATGGGAACAAAGCTGTAAAGCATTTATAGAAATCGTTTTGGGGCAAACCTAACTAGAGTAGGAACTTAATTTGAACTCTCCTTGAGTGGCATCTGCATCATACACCATCCATATCCAGGCATGAGCCCATCTGAACTATCTATATACCTATTCATTTGCTGTTAAGCCAAAACCCTGAAGTCTAGTAATTGGTAAAGGTGGCAGTGTAACATGAGGTGTTTTGATGTTTTCAGCAAATTGAGAGGATCATGGAGAAAGCATCAAAGACCCACAAACAAAGAGTGGAGGTGAGCCTATTTTATTCCATGTATCAGTGATTCATCCATAATTCATCCATTAGAATAAGCACAATCTTGGGATGCAAAGCAGTATCACTAGTTTGAGGATTCGATTACCTCTCAGCTATGAATTCAGAGCTCACGGTGTGTGTTGTGCACAGTTATCCTTTATAGGTAACATTGGTGTCCTGTGACATGTCTCTCAAACAAGTTGATACCAGATCAACTCATGCTACACCCAGTTTATACGGGGCCAACTTATACCAGCACGGCTAGCATATATTGTGACAGATATTTCAGATATCTTATGCATCATCTACTTTTGACGGGGGCTTTGTTTCATGCTGCAGCAAAATGCAGCTATCCTTGCTGCATTCTTAGCATACAAGATGCTGCAGAAAAGTTCCAGTAATTATAAAAAACGTACTTACATCCAATCCAAGATTTACTTGTCTTGAATTTAGTCGCTGGTTTCATCAGTACATGTTGCCAGTGTTTCTGCCATGAATAGAAGCACTGCTCCAAGTTTGCTGTAGTACGTGCAAGTGCCTTGAGAACCTTTCGCGATCCCTCTTGAATCTCCTCTATGGTGTAGAATCGACGTCCCTTCAGCTTGATTTTCATCTTTAAAAGCATGAAAAAGTTGCACGGTGCATGGGGTACAAGTGGAGTGCGGTTTTTGGACAAGAACTGCCTGACCGAGATTGCACTGTGGGCGACTGTGTTGTCATGGTGCGCAAATAAGTCTGTTTTTCCATAGCTCTGGCCATTTACGCAGCACATTCTCCCTCAGTCGCTATCAAAACATGCAGGTACAGTAAACTATCGTTAACCCAAATTCGCTTATCTCGTAATATTGGTTATCTAGATTTTTTTTCATCCCGATCCTTGTCCCAATGCTTCCTATGTATTTGGGCTCTTTTAACTCTTTTTTTTTGCCCGAGCACGGATATCTCGAAATTCTATCACCAGTAGGCCACCGTGCCTACTGTTGATAACGTGCATTCTTTGGTCCCCCACGCTACAAGAAAAATAGTGAGGTCAACGCCTTCCAGTCCTAGTTACCCACCCTCATCCTTCCGTCCCATTTTCTCATAATGGACCCTTGCCATAAATCTCCTGAAAGATCACTTTGTTGGTTTTGTGTGCACTGCTCTGCATTCCTCTCGGCATCCCAGTTTCGTTTAGTTTTTCGCCGACCTCGGAGGTGATGGCTGGACAATGCAAATGCATGTGGGTTTCTCGTCTTCCACTGCTGTGCTGGAGCCGGCTGATGAGTTCAGCAGCTGTGACGAATTGTGCAGCAATGTGATGTGCATTGCATGTTGTGGGGAAAGTGGCTCAGAGGACCTGAACTTCGAGGATTATGCGCTTTGCGACGACGATGTTCCAATAAGCGGTGAAATGAGTGACAGTGAAATCGGTGGGAGTGCTCTAGGTAGTGACGTGCCAGAGGCACACGCGGAGGATGAACAGCCCTTGCAAGATCCCAACGATGTCTGAGGCTCCGTAATAAGGTAGAATGCAGCGGTGGGGAGGAACAGCTCATGAGCTCAGCAACTACACATCAAAACCGACTCAGTGAAATCACAAAAACTCGTCTCCGAATAGGACATATACATATCTTACACATGGATTCCTACTACGTAGCGAGAACGCATCTGAAGGTACTGCATGCTGCTGCCGGTTGGCTGTTTTACACATCTTATTAGAGCGTCCAGATCTTGAAAACCAACGACAGCAATATCTGAGGAAGTTTTACGATAACCAAATCCCCCTACATCCAACCCTTCTGTTAGGGGACGATGCGCTCATTGATTTTAACCTCTTATTCAATTTTATCTCGAGCATTGGAATTTTAGGATTGATATAAATTCATACATAACTTTTCACCTGACGCTTGTTTGGTCAGAACTTCATCGGTGTAAGTGTTGTATTGAACTAATTGTCCAATGAAGCCTTTTCTTCATGGGAAACATTTTAACATATTTACACACTTTTAATATATCCAACACAAATCACATAACGTCACACATCCAAACCACCCTTAATTAAAACCAGGTGATTGGTGCAGAATGGCCTTAGATGCTTTGGTAACAGAAAAAACCCAATCATCATCATCATTATCATCATTTCATGCGTTGAATTAAAGTGCTTGAAAATGCTCTCTTGTTCCCAGACGTGAATGCCAAGCAGACTGTTATTACGGAGTTCTTCCCTCTCAGATGATGTTGAAAAATAAATGGTTTCGGAATTGTTTACCAGCCCTATTACTTTGTAGGCACATTTTTTTAAACGTTTTATAACATAGTGCATTGTGGCTGCTACATTAAAATCAAGAAGGGTGTGTAATTTCCTCCGCTCGCTTAACTCGAAACCCCGCTTATCGAAATTTTTTCCGGCTCTTACGAGTTTGAGTTATTGGGGTTTACTGTAGTAGAGATTGTTGACTGTCTCACCAGATGGGGACAAGTTCCTTGTAGACAATCCCACGAATGTTGAAAACAATTATCAACATAGGCTTCGCATTCTTGTGAACCTCACACTGTGATGATTGCTGCTTGGTTTCTGCATCATAACCAGTTGTCTAACTTGTGGTGACCTTTGGCAAGAGGTCTGGATGTTCTGCAATCGTTCATTGGAGTTCAGTACAGACTTATTATGTTCCTTCGTGCTGGTCCTGCATTAGGAATCAGGAGACGAACTTGGCTGTAGTAGAGTTCATAAGATGAAATGCATTGACATGTCTCGTACGACATTACTGTCAATTCCGGCCACAGCATGGGTGGTTTGTAATCTGCCCTGATGGATGATTTTCCGAACAGTGCCTTCTGGAGTGATGCCAGTTGATGGCCTACCCGAACGCTGTTCGTCTTCGACAGACTCGTGGTCCTCTTTAAAGCATTTGAACCACTTAAAAATCCTTAATGTGCTTATAGCTTCATCACCAAGTACTTGAACCAATAGGTTTAGGTTTCGGTCGCTGCTTTGCCAAACAGCAAATTTAGTAAGAACTCTCTTCTCTTTGGGCCTGTGCCATCACAAAAATAGCAGAACGTTCATGACACCACTGTCAACAGACTATCTGTACTGGGCTGTACATGTCTTTGCATTGGCACAGCATGGCACAACGCTAACCAAACGACATCGAACTACGATTGGGTCGTGCATTTCATTCAAATACCTGAAGCTTTTAGGTAGCCCCTCGTATTAGGTTATGTGATGTGATTTTGAGAAACAGCTGAAACTAAACCGATTTGACAAAATATTGAATGATGTTCTAAAACTGTATCTGGCAACAGGCAAATAAGGTTGTCCTCTTGGTTTCAGGAATTCAATCGGCACTTGGACTCGTTGACCGAGCATTACGACATCCCCAAAGTGAGCTGGACCAAGTGAAGCAACACTTATGCATGCTCCCCTGTACAGCCTGTAGAAACACCTGCCACTTATGTTGTCATGACAGTGAATTTACTTGTGCTGAAAGCACCCGTCTTTGAGCTAAATGTTCCGTTCATTTCAATTACAAAGTGATGTGAAGTGAACATTTCTACTAGGAGTGGCTTTGAAGAGGTTTCCATGCACACTTTTTCAAAGTGGGGCAAGGTCATAGGTGAGTCATCCATGCATGACATAGCAACAAATGGCAGGTGGGCCCCCGTTGCCAGCAGCACAAGCAGGTGGCTTCTGCCATTCAGTCCATTAACCCTGATTCTAGAAAAAACATTTCAACCTCAGTTTCCCTGGAAGAGTACATCACACAGTTTTGAGTGACATACAGATCAGGTGAAACGCTGTCAAGCTGTGCAGTATTGCATGACTTTTGAGTCCACAATAAACCTGACGGTGCTTTCATTGATATTTATTGTTTCGTGAATGTGAATGCCTCAATGAACATACCTGGAGATGTGTATAGGTCTCAGAAATTTCATAACTGAAGGAAATTTGTGGGAAGATGTAAACATCGTTTGTCATGATGTCTATCTATTTAACATGGTGGTATACAAGTCAAGAAGCACGGAAGCTGGACACCCAGCCTCACAACGTCGAGTAACATTGTAACTTGTTAGTCAACTCGTGAAAAGTGACACTGATGACACACTTTTCATGGATTGCCTTTGCGTTACCTCTTGGTATTTAAATGAGTGTGCATATTATTTCGAAACCAGCCTTACAAAGTACATGTTCACTAGGAACTAAATGGAAAAGAATCATGCTATTGACATGAATATCTAAAACTGCAGCAAGATTGAAATTGTAATAAAGTTGACTGCTGAAGACTGGGGGTCCCAACTCTGCTGATAGGACGATATTAATTTTTATTCTTCACAATCAGTGCACGGAGCAAATTTTTAGCGACCCAAACACAAGTCTTCCTGCACTGTTTACCTCCCTGAGACCTTTTACACATCTTAGGATCATTTTGAACCAGGTCTTGGGACGGCCTTTATCTCGAAGTTGCACAACGAGGCGGGTTAGGAATACGTAACCATAGACTCTACAGCAGTGGTGTGTTTCAGAGATACCCACTGCAGGCCGTGCGCACTGCTTTCTTTCAGGTATCCGGATGTATGTGTGTGCTGTCCCTTTTGAAGTCGGCCCAAGACCGACACCAATTCTTTGTTTCGTAGTCCTTTCTATAGTCCCCCCTCCAGCTATCTACAACTGTGGTCAGTAAAAAAAAAAAAAACTTTATAGAGATTACCACAGCAGGGTACCTGGTGTATATGCATCAATGATTAGCTTCCAACATTATGCTGTTGAATTTTTCCAAAGACGCTCCCCAGATAATGCCTAAAGATATTTGCAACGCATTCTTTGGCTTCATAGTTTTACAACTTCAGCTGAAACAACCAATCGTTTAGGTGTCCATAGAAATATTCTCCGTTCCGCGCGCTGCGAGGCTATACCCACCAGCTATATCCTCCTACGCAGGGACGTCGCGCGCCAAAAGCAGACGACGTGCTCGCGCGCACAGCTGCGTCGCGCGCATTTCGTGAAGTTCGCGATCGCCACCGTGGTCTGCCATTTCGTCTAAGGTATTGTTTAAATCACGTGATTTGTTGTGGAGTGCAGGAATTCTTCACTACTAAATGGACTCTTAAAAGAAGAAAGAGAGAGGAAACAAAGTCGCCAAGCCCTTGGACATCGTCTGCAAAGTGTGTTTTTGCGCTACCCTTGGAACGTTCGTTAGATGGCCGCCTAGAAAGCTTGCGCACCTGTCGTAGCGCGGCTGGATTGTATATTGCAATTTCCTTTTTATTGTGGCTGCGTTCGTGTATGCGTCACCGTTGAAGGGTATAGTACCTGTTGGATATCCACTCTCCGAAGAGCTGGCGGATATCTTCTGAGATCTCGAGCTGTAGATCGGGCACCGTGGACCTCGTGAGTATGTCTTCGTGTGTGTATTCTCCTCAAAAGACCGTCTGTCTGCTACGTGATAGTACGTTTTCACTTACGTGATAGTACGTTTTCACTTTTCGGACCATGTTTCTTTCAGTATGACAAGGGCGTTCGAACGATATGTTCTTGCCATTTTTTACCTGTCGGTTTCTCCTCATCGTCAGGAACGTTTGGCTAACTTAGGGAGATTTTAAAGTATAATTTTTATTTATTTCAGTAGTTTTATTGTCTGTTACAAAATTTTATATAAATAATTGAGTAATCTAATGGACACTAAGTTTAAAGCAAAGAACCTAACTGATGATAGTTGCGAAATCTGTGCAGTGCTGTGTATCGGGACCTGAGTTTAGGAACAGACCATACCCCAAACGTAAATTGTTTTTCTGAATAGCCTTGTTCTGTTACCTCCTCGAAATATTCGCGACTCACACATTGTATTCTATTTTCTTAAATATTTTTTTCGTAATCTACCTCCACGAGATCCGTGCATAGATATGTACCTGTTCGAACATCTACAATGTACGGTATATCCATCCCTTGATTATTAATAATCCCTCTGCCTTATCTGGAGTGGTGACGTGCAAACGTAATGAAGCATAGGCGCAGCTGATAAGATTCTCCTCGGTTGAGGGAGGTTCATCTTCCTTTAGCGTAGACTTTGTACCAGCAACGAGGATCGCATTACACACCTGTTAGCTCGACGAGGTTGCCGCACAAGGACAAATGTACTCACAGTTCACTTGGTAAAGAATGACTGATCGTCAACTTATTCTTTATCTTAGCTTAGCTTTACTTAGCTTTATCCGTATGGGCAGCTGTGACCTTCGGTTTTGTGAAACGAAAAGTTAACTAAACGGTTTTGCTGTCATCGCTGAATGTAGGCTAAACATATGGCGACCACGATTCGAGCCAATATTGAAATGGACTGAAGAATGTGTTCGTAATGATAGCTTATTGGAGCATGTGTGAGCTGATGGGAATCATCAAATTGTGCGTATTATCGGAGTTATTGTTACTTCTATGATCGTAATAACCGGGCTGGAGTGGCGCTCAGTCAAAGGGATGCGACTGCAGAGAAAGAAGTAGGGGGTTTCATGAAGATATAGATATACTGGAATTGCTGAACACATAGAATTAGAAGTGAACGTCTTAAATACGCGCATTGGAGACATGCGCTGAAGTCTTTCATTAGTGTACACATTTTGTCTTCGTCTTACACATTACCAGTTTCAGATGTAGTCAACTTGAGTAATCGAAATACGTGCTTGCAAAACAGCTGGAACTGGGATTCGAACCTCTTGAGTCTAGGGAATCAGGAACAGTGACTAAAACTGAAGGGGCAACATACGGGTTCCTCCCAGCCGTGAACGAAGGGACACAGCGTAGGAAATTGAGTACGGTCCTGCCCGGTTATAACAATCCTCATTATAACGACAGCCCTGACACCACTACCTTTTTCTTTTTTTTACTCCCCATAACAGCCGTTGTCGAGTTTGTTTTTAAGAACTTTGTTGAGGACAGAATTACATTAGACAACTGCTTTACACGTATAGTATCTTACCGTAGTATTACATATATGCTGAAGGAAGCCATAAGATTGCATATGTTTTACCGAGGTCGTTTCCAATGGGTGACTTTAATGCGTCGTTACATAATGATATCCCGGTTCTATTTTGGCGTTCCCGACAATATATCGTTAGAAACATGCTCGCAGCTGTTTGCGTTTTTGTTCCTACTATGGCTTTTAGCTCATTGTCTTAATTAGACTGTTTACCTAGGCATGTAACTAGTGTAGCGCACAACTTTTTCGTGGACAGATTCCTTCGTGGAAAGCGCCGGGGGAGCAGATGGGGGGACGTCAATTGACGTCGTGTCTTGCGCACGTGCTTCCTTTTCTCTCCACTTCTATTGAAAAGCACCCGAACCACCTGTCAGCGCCGGATGGGGCTGACGGCTTTTATGCCGTCCATACAACTATGTGAATGTATACATGTGTACGTGCGTACGCGCCTGTGTAATGCCTGCGGTCGACGTTGTTCTTGTTAATCCATTGCAAGAACGCTTGAGGAAAAAGGGAAAAGACATAACTATACCAGAATCAAGGCAGGAGTACACTCTAAAAACAGAACTTCACCGCATAACACGGCGATGACCAATCGCCATTCCGAATGATATCTTTTCCTGACCCTATTTGCCGGAAGCGG